>CAOLHI010002078.1:0-296050 GCA_948474755.1 Ctenosaura bakeri | reverse complement strand
GGATCAATACTGCAAACAGTTATCCCTGAGGTCATAAAATATAATTTGAACCAAAATATTCTTTGCAGGACACATCTAGGAGGGACACATTTTTGCCAGGCTAGTGCTGCCATGTGAGATTGTGGAATTCTTATTTGATGTTAAACCAGTCCCATGATAAATCTGACAGAGAATTCAATATTTATTATAGAAATTAAAGGTTAGATTACGTTTAGACTGCAGTTCTGTGTACTGTCATCTGGGAGTAAGCCTCATTTAACTTTGGTGGACTTTCTTCTGAATAGATGTGTATAAGATTACACTGTGAGTTATAAAAAGCTATCTCATTCTCTTGAACTCAATTTACTTTCTCCCCAGGTCTGGCTGTCTCAGGGACACTGAGAGTCATTTAATACTCTTGGGATCTCTAGTGCCTTAAATATGGAGTGTGGTGGGATGTGAGCTACCAAACCTGAAATTTCGAGAAAACAAAGGTTCTGTGGAAACCTCTGAGAAAGCCTAAACTGAACTCCAGGAGTCCAATTTGGGGGGGAAATTGCATAGAAATGTGCTACCAGTTTAGAAGAAAGGAAGCATTTAAAGACTATATCCCTGATCATGATTTTTTTCTTTTCTGATGAGCTTTTGATATTGATATTGATTTGATATTGTGTAATTTGAAGTGTTTTATTGCTCATTGGTATTCTACACTGGGTAGTCTCCTTGGGAGGAGGGGAACTTCAAGCAGCATACAAATGTCTAAAAGGAAGGAATGCAGAAAGAAGGGATAAATAAGTATGTGACATCCAGACAGCTGGTGAGTGATAGAGAAGAATTGATCAGATATTTCTCCCCACCGCCTCACCCTCCCCATGGAGTAGATGATGTAAGGCTGAAGACTGGGGCAAGGGAAGGGTACCAGAATGTATGGAACAGAGATTATAGAAGAAAGCTAAAATAATTATTGAGAGGTCTCTCTTTATAAGAAATGGGCAGATCTGTCATCCGTTCTCAGAGTCCGTCTCATACCATCATTTGTTTTCATTCTGTGTGGTTTTCTGCAATATTTTCCCCCATGGGCAGAGATTGTTTTGATGCATTTAAGAGAGGCTCATAGTAGTTCCTCTGCAGAGTTCATTTGAGTACATGTTTCTCAACACCATTTACCCCACAGAAAGTATTGCAAGGTTGAAAATGCAGTTTTCTATCCTCAAATTGAATGCCTTCTGTGATTGGATAAGAAGGTGTAGATTGAGTAAATCTTTTAAAAAGAAAAGAAAAGCATCTCAATAGAGAAAATTTGTCACATATCCCTATGGCATCCTTTCAACAGTATATATGTGTGTGTGTGTGTGTGTGTGAAAAGAGAGAGAGAGAGAGAGATGGAACAGTTGGTTTGAAGAAGTTTCAAAATGCTTTAATATGCAAGATATGTTATCTCTTTAATAATGAGTTAACTGAATATTGGCAAGCTATGAAGCTTATCTCTTTAGTTATAATGAGTTATCAATTTGAATTTGATAATATACAATCCTCATCTGTTATTCCCCTTAAATGCAGAGAATTTTCAGCTGTGGTTTGTTTCCTCACAGTCCACCTACACATTACAGTAAAATGCCCAGAACACTGAGGGTTTTATGAAGAAATCTCCACTTCACTGTCAAGAAAAAGGGAACTTTCTTTTAATCACTCTGTGTTTTAGCTAAGTCACTTTCACCAACCTTGCCAGATGGGAAGTTGCTTGGGAGACCCCACAGGTCAAATCAGCAGTTGTTTTGGGATCTGTTGCTTTTCATTTTGATCCCAGGTAGCCAACCCCCTTGTGGCAGCATCCATGCCAAAGAAGATAGTGAAAATGTTTATTAGAGAACAAAAGATGTGTTGCCAATCCCCATTTTGATCACCACGAGGGCAACAAGGATATCCCAGGGTAGAAATTATACAGTGCCATACTAGGTGATATAGTTTCAATAGCTTTTCTAAATCATTATACACAACTTGTTACCCTGAAAATCTGGGGGTCCCAGAGGGACACCTCAATATGCTCCAAGTGATGGGGAAAATAAGCTCAACGGAGCACAAGCAACAGCAATGCGAGAGGCAGGGTAACCTAGCGAGATCTTTTACCCAATTTTTACAGGGTCAGGCTCAGTCAGAAATCACACAAAAAGATCCAATGAATTACTTTATTGAACAGTAATAGCTCGCACTAATGCAAACACGCACACATGCATCCAAGGACTACAAGAAATAAAGAATGGAAATAAGATAGAGGGATTGTTGAGGGGTTCATAGTCTGGGTGATACTGCACCTCTTCCTGAAGTCCTTGGTCTGGGAAACAGTGATTAAACAGAAGCTCAGCAAAGAGATGCTGAGGAGATCGTGCAGCTATTGGGAGGGGGGACCGGTCAGTTGGTAAGACTGGGAGGCATCATACTTCTTCCTCCTCTTCTTCCCTCTCTGCCTTTCTCTTGCCTAACTAGCCCAAAAATGGGGACTATATGTAGGAAAAATGTACTTTGAAGGCAAATCCTCTCCCGGGGAAAACAAACAGAGACAGAAAAGAAAAACAACTCCACACCTGGCATTTTCTTTGATATCGGAAGATAACAGGGTGTCATCCAAATCACCAGATCTTCCTCTGCTTTGGGGCTGTGGTGTGAGTTTCTGGAGATTGATTTGATAAGATTTTATTGCTTCCAGTGCCCAATTTTCCAGGAACACTTTTACTCCCTTCAAGTGGACTCCTTAAAGGTCGATGACCTTTTGTCCACCATGGGTTATCACAACATGAGGTCTCCTGTGGCTACGTGACTGGTGAGTTTACCGGTCTGACCTGGTGCGTTCGATCATATGACCATTATTGCCTATGTGTGCATCCAGGTGACCTCTCTGGTGGGTTCAATTAATTTTATATCAAAGTTGTAGACGCCGGGACAGGGCTTACCAAGGGGACAACAAACTTCCAGCTAATAATTTTGAGTACCTGAACACTTGGAACTCCTTCAGAAAGAATACCACTGGATTAAATTTACAAAAGTTCATTGACAAAGGATCCCCATGTAATTCATCTTATCCTTCCTCCGCTTCTTCCCCTTCCCACTGTACAGAGAATATTATTGTCAACCACACTTAGAACTTTTGAAAAAACATGCTGTGGGTTGATTGCTTCATGACTTTTCAGATGAAACCTGTTAGACGTATATGCTTTTGCTTCATTTGATTTATGGGCAAGGGAACACAAATGTGGCAGATGACAACTGCACATTTCTGCTGAGCATGGCAAAGGGTGATCCAGTTGTTGTGATATATTATTTTGCTCCAACTGGTAACAATTGTGTTATCATTTTTGAACCATGGCAGTTTGTACTTTGGCTTTATGTCTCATTAGTGTATATAACTGGCATTGCCTAGGATTTTATTTTCTCATAGGTAATACTTGTTAGAAAGATTTGAGATCCCATGTCTCTAATTCCCCAAATGGTCTTGTCCAGTACCTGTAACTTTTCCCCATATTCCCCAATCTGTATTCAGAGCTATTAACATACACAGGCTGGGTTCCTGAGGGAATATACCACATTCCTCCTCCTTCTTGGCCTCATCAACATAGTAATCGGGCTATGCAAGATAGACAGAGTTGTCTGCGGTCCAAGAGCTCTCTGTCTGAGAATTCTAAAGGCCCCTCCCTAAACTGCAAACCCCAGGATTCCATAGAATCTTCTTAGGCAGCCAATCATATGAGGTCTTTGCCTGACACAGACAAACATACTTTGACTTATATATATTAGATTTCCATAAAGTTGTGGATAATGGAATCTATTCCCCCACAAAGAAGTATACTTTTTTTCTTTAATCATCCATTGATCCATATTATATTTCCTGTTAGATGCAAGTATTTTCACCCAAATCTTCTGGCAAAGCTCACATGTTGTTTCTATACCTGCAGCCTTACCCAAAGTATGTCTCACTGAGTTCAAAGGGATGTATTGTATGAATGTGTTGTGGAATTATAGAATTAACGTCACCTGAGATTCACAGACTCATGACTCTGTTCCCAGACTGTAGACTGAGGTAGCATACAACAAATCATAACATTAGTCTTCAGTATTATTTTTAGAGGGCAATGAATCAGCAATGACATTATTTTTGAAAGTAATGCTATGACAAGCAATATCACTATTTTTTATTGTGGCAACCAGTTTGTTACTATTATTTAAGGTAGGCAAAATGGTATTTTGAGAATCCCCCCAAAATTTTAGGATGAATTTCAAAAATGTTTCCCTTGCTGAACATGATTGGAATATACGTTCTATATTTTTAAATAACTTTTCACATTTTTAGATATAAGCAGAAATTTCATTTGTGGGTGAGGGGAAAACCCCTCAGTTTTCTGTGCAAAAAAAGCTTGATCTTGTTCAAAATGTTGGACTAAGAAAAAAAGGGTAAGAAGTAAACAGTTCATTATCATCATTGTTGTTGTCAGCATTGTTGTCTTGGTTTCCCAGTATGCCGGATGTTACTGACTGGAGCTTGATTTGGATTCTGTTCAACAATCCAGGGCCCTTTCTGCACCTTACCATTTTCCATTGTCATCTGGTCATGATTCCAGCAATGCCACTGCTGGGATGGAAGCGCAACCCAAATGCTCCCCTCTGCACTCGGCCAGCTGCCTGTGGAAGGATTGCATGAGGGACACATGCCTTCCTTCCACAGTGCAGCCAACCACTTCCCATGCTGCACTGGGGAAGGAAGCACTCAGATTGTGTTTCCTCCCTTTCTACATGGCTGCCGGCAATGGGAGCATTGCGCGATCGGGGGTCATTACTGGATTTTTTCCAGTAATGGAATATCCTGTGTTTCCAACAGTGGAGAACATATGGGCAGTGGAACCATGATAACGTTGTGTAAAAGCATGACTCACAGACTGGCAGCAATGTGTCCCCATCCTGGGACAGCAAGGTTGTGCAGAAATGGCCTAGGAATCAGAGAGCTATTGTTGGATAATATGTCATGTTCTGGTATTCTACACTCTGTTTAGGTTAGTAAATTATGATACATTTTTAATTAATTGCCACTAGTGAGATGGCTTGGATGTAGTATAAGTACTTGTTTGCAAATATACAGGCTGAACCCAGGGAGAGGCACAGCTTAAATTCTCTAAACAGATAGTCAAAGTGCATTGCTGCCATATCAAATATTCAGGCAGAGATGCTAGCATGATAAGAATCTAGGAGGACCTAAGCCTCAACTCTCTGTTTCTCTTTGAAGGCACAGTCTCCCTTCATATAGAACTGTAGAACTGGGAAAGATCCAAGCATCATATAGTCTAGCCCCCAGTTGATGCAGCAGATCCATGGCTAAAGCAGCCCTGAGTGATGGCTATCCAATCTCTAAAAGTCCACAGTGGAGGAGAGCCTGCCTACCACACCGTGAAGTAGTTCATTCTATTGTTGAAATCTCTTACCAAAAAGGAAGTTCTTTCTATTGTTTAGTTGAAATCTCCTTTCTTGGAACGTGAATCCATTGGTTCAGGCCCCATCCTCTGAGTAGCAAAGGAGAGGTTTCCTCCCTTTGCCATGACAGCCATTCAGATCTTTGAACATGGCTTTTTCATCCCTTCTTAGTCTTTTCTTTTCCAGATTAAGCATATCAAATTTCATGGGCTTAGTTTTCAGACATCAGGATGCAGCATTCTTAGCTTGGGGTAGTTGTATCTCTGTTTCACATGTTTCTTAACCACTGAAAATAGAGTGAGTTTTACCTCTGTTTGGTAATTTGGGGGACAAAACATTCCCAATTAAAATGTTGGGTTTGCGGCTTGCAGGGTTTTCCTGTGGACCATTGTGGGCTACAAAAAGGGGCTTCAGAGGTCAGATGTTCAGGTCAGAGGTCAGACTGTTCTTTCCTCATCCTGAGTTGGATGGACAATCTGTTTATTTTGTTTTCTCCCACATGTGGATTCTCCAACATTTCTGAAACATCAAGTTATTTTATCCCGAATATGAAGAAGTTTGTGAATTTCAGTAGGTGCTTAACAAAAAACAAACCAATTTCTCCCTTACTCTTAATTACATTGCTCCATAGCAGCTATCTTTTACCTGATCTGCTCAAAAATATCCAGTTATATGGTCAATTGTTCTCTGGAATATCAACCCTTCTCTCTAGCACATATACATGTACCAGACAACATTGGCCATCAACAGGCAAGCTAGATCACTTGCTTGTGAGCTAGTGCTTTTGACCAGATATTTTAATAACTCTCTGGGCAGCAATGTTGAATAGGGGTTTTTATGTCTATAGAATTGTATGTTTTCATTAGGTTCCTATTCATAGTCCAGCTGTTCCACTATCCTATAACTCAAAATAGTTTATGTTCATATGAATCACCTACCCATTTTATTTTATTCCATGAAAAGCAGTGCGAGATTAAGCCCTTCAAAAATAAGACAAATATAGGCACTGTAGAATTTTATTTCATCTGTTTGTGTCCATTGTACAAAGGCATCATGGTGTGTAAGATAGGAAAGAATATTCAGTTTTAGTTTAGCAGAGAAAAGACAAACTAGGAAGGATCATTTTCTGTCACAATTCTGTTGTATAACCACCTTCCCTTCTAGGTCATCATTTTGAATGGTTGCTTTTTTGCTGGAAAGAGAAAAGAAGAAGTTTCTCTTTAAATATAGCTCATGCAAGACTAAGATAAAAATTGCTAATAGGGAATGAAAATCCCAAAATAATACTACTTGCTAACTGTAATGTGCTAAAATGTTCAGGCTTGAATGGAACATACATATTGGGAGCAGATTGGAAAAGAAGTGAAGGGGCAATTTTGTATCTAAAATGAGTTTTTCTATCAATGTTAGCTGTTATCTGGGTGGAGGGAAATCTTCAACACATTATGCACAAAATCCATCTTCTCGTACATGTTAGCTAACTTAGGTCCTAAATGAATGCCTTGTTTATTCCCACACTGATTCAGTTTGTATACTTGTCTGATGGCACTAGTACATAAAAAAGAGAATAACCCTCTATTTTTTCTCATGAAAGATAATTTCAGCAAGCTGAAAGGAAAAACAAACACTTCATCCTTTTTCCCCCTTTGGTTCTGTTGTATTGAACAGTGAGAAGCTTTCATGTATTAACTAGAGGCCTTCAGCCAAAAACATAGCTGATTATTCTGAATGAATGAATTATTTTTAATTGGACCTTTGCAGCTCCTGATCATATGCACCTCTTATTTTTGCCAGTTTTCCTTCTTGAATTTCTCCCCTTGCTGCTGTCTTTTTGCTTTAATTTCTGTAGACAGCCCTGAGCATGCTTTGGAGTTTAGAGGCCCACAGCAAGCCAATTTGAGCTCTTTTGCAACTTTAAAGGGCCACATTAGGCTATCATAGTCACCATTTTGGGTGACCCAAGATCACTTCCACTTATTTTTTAAGGTGGTTTGAAGAGGGTGGCTGTTTCATGGTGGGGAGCTCCCATGAAACACCATTTTAGAGCATCACAAAAGGTTTTGAAAGCATATACATTCAGAGAGAGGGCCAAACAAACAAACAAACAAACACACCACTTCCAGAGAGTAAATAAGGGGTGATACTGGGGTTTCATCCAGCTACTAGGCCACACACTCCCATTCTTCCACTAGACCATTGTGTGCCAACCATAAGACCACCAGATGTTAATGATCTTCAACTCCCTGAAGTCTCAGCAAGAATGGTCAGTGGTGAGGAATCATGGAAGTTCTAATCCAATATCTAGAGATACAAAGAGAGAACCACTGCTCTGGACTGATATACATGCTTATTTCCTAATCTCTGTTGTTTCTGTAGGCTGTGCAGGTCCTTTCCTCTTCTTTTGCTAAACTCTTCTTCTGTCTGTTTCCTTCATTCTTCTGCCATTTCTATTCCATCCAGGGACTGGAGAAACCCAATGACATGAACCTAAAAATATTTCACTTAACCTATCCATTTGTGAGAAATATTTAATTTTTATCCAAAACCTCATAGACACACACAGTCACTGAGATGCATCAGAGACACTGTATGACTCCCAATATGATCAGTGTTTTGAATCTGTGACAGACTCTATAATAGAGGTCCTTTTTGCAGGAGTACCACACATAGGCATGGCATCACATGACTGCTTTCAGTCTGGAAGAATGCTCTAGAATTCCTTAACATCCCTCCTCTGACCCCATTTTTCCATATAGCTGTTACATAATGGAGTCTAGACACGCTGAAGTATGTGACCAGGTTTCATGTTTGCCTTGTATTACATAAAAAACAAAAACAAAACAAAAAATACACATGATGCTCAGAATACTACTCAGGAAAACTGAAAAAAATGTGTGGCTGGATCATGCAAATGAAAGCTATACACATATGTACACATTTGCATGTAACTGCTAGGTCACCCATGTATTAGGAAGCTGGAGTAAGCACAATATAAATACCTGCTTTTGCAGCCCATCACAAGTGAGTCTAAATATCCATTGGATCTGTAGGCATTAACTCTGAATGTGCATCTCAAGACTGAAATTTCATATATTTTTATAGTGTGAAACATGGAATTTTACAGAATTTTTTAAAGACTTATACCACAATAAATATATGAATCTTGTAAGCTGCTCCAGCTTTCTTTATTGTTTTCTGTTCAAAAATGGTCACTACTCTTAAAAGCTTGAATACGTTAGGCCTAAATTCTACTGTTAGACCCAACTAGAGTCACTGAGACAATGAGATTACTAAAGTGTTGATTTACCATTCAACAATTGATTCAGTGGGTGTACTTTGACTTGGGTTCATGTGTGTGTATGTTCCTTCAGGTTACCTGTTGGCTCATGGTGACCGCATGAATTTCATAGGGTTTTCTTAGGCAAGGAATACTCAAGAGGTGGCTTTGCCAGTTCCATCTTCTCAAATACAGCCTACAGTACCTGCTATTTGTTAACATAGCCCATCCAAGTATTAAGCAGGGCTGACTGCTTAGCTTTCAAGATCAGACAAGGTCTGGTGCCCTTAGGGTATTTAGACTTAGAAGTAGATCTTAATTTTTTTTAAAAGGAAGGGAAAGAGAGAGGCACAATCAATAAGTGCTAATAGGAGGAACTGTATAAATTTAGGTTTCACTTCAGTTACATGTCACTAGTATTCAGACATTTACCTGAAGAATATTGTGACTATGCAAGGAAGAGTTCCATTCTCTGTCCCTGTTCTCACTGCTCTTTACACATTAAGGGCAACTGTTGGCAAAAAAAGAGCCTCTTCTATTCATGTAGTCATGTTTACCTTCAGATCTCAGAATTAATCCTATTTAATTAATCTTAGAATTAGATCCTTAGAATTTTGTTTTACAGGCTACCAAAGCCTAGTAGTCATGCAAATGCTGAATCCCAGCCTGGCCAGCTTTACTGTGCAAGGCCCATTGAAGACCAGAACCCTGACTAATGTACTTTGGATATGATCCAGTTGGGAAAGTCACAAGTAGATTGACACTCCTCTAACATTTCAGAACAGATACTGTTGAGAACAGCTACAGACAGGGATGTTAAGACAAAATTTAATATAAAATGTGGACCTCCTTTTGTTTCTCAGACTAATTAAATGCTTTCTTTATAAATTATTGCCCCTGTCAGCAAAAATGTGCATTCAGGACATTTGCTGGGCATTAACTTGTAAACATTTTTTGACCTTATTTCCTAGAATTCCATTCTGTATAGATTTTCCCCACTAGCATCTGACTAAAAATATGTAGTCCACTGCTTCAGTACTACAATGCTGAGTATAAAAATGTCTTCAAGGAATTTATTTAGCCATGTCCCCCTCTTTCCACTCCTCCCCGCTCCTCCTCTAAAAATGCTTACAATGTGTTGTATGCAGGCTTAAGTGAAATGACTCCTCTTCTCTTGATTTTGTGCCTAATCTTTTTGCTATGAAAAAAGAAATCTATTTACTGGTCATTCTGCTTGGCCTTTTCAAAGGAGTGAAGAAATGAGGCAATTAAATTAAATTAACAAATTGTAGGTCTTGAATCCATTTAGATTTTATCTGTCACTGAAGAAAAGCAAAGGACAGTTAACTGGGTGAGGGTGGTCAGTTGCAAATGTATAACTGATAGAGAGAAAGGGAAGAGCTATAAATAACTGCAATGAAACTGAGTATACACATTTACTCCACAACCCTGTACCCACTGACCTTGGGGTAAATCTCATGAAACTGCAACTGCAGTATTTTATATGCGGAGCATGCCACTGAGTGGATTCACATACCACAGAGCCCTGAAGACAGATACAGAAGAGTATAACTTCCTTCCATGCAAAAGAGATGAGAAAGGAGAAAACGGCTCTCACTAGACACCACAAAAATTTGGTGACATACCAGTAGAGTAATGGTGGTGGCTGAAAAATATCTGCAGAGAATCATGTGGGGGCCATCGCTACATCACAACTGAAGGTGCTTCATCCCTCTTTGAAATGAAACGAATATTTTCCTTTGCAGTGGGTATGTTGCACCCTAGCCCAAGTGCTGAAAGTACTTGTTTATTGGTCCTTGTTTATTGGTCATCTTACTGCTATAGGGGAAACACAACAGCTTCCTTGGGGGAATGAGCTGAAGTACTCCATATTTCTAGATATTACAGCTGATTGTGTAAGAGGGGGTTTCCCTTGGCTGCAGTGTAACAACAGACAAAGCAATTTGACTTATCTTACAGACCACTTCTCTATGTGCTCGTCATATCCTGGATGGATGCAGTTATATTTTTGTTTAGAAGCGGAACCCACTATCAGCTTGTACTGAAACTCCTGAACTCAGTGGGGTGAAGTCAAACTAACTGAGAGAGAAAACAATGGGTTACAATTACAGCTTGTCATACTTAAAGTAGACCAATTTAAATAAAATGAGTTTATTTTAATCATAACTAACTCAAAACTCATTGTTTCCCATTGTTCAATGTTTGACCAATCTTAGGCCCTTTTTGCATGGCGTTTCTAAAATGAGAGGGCCCCTTGAGCATCACGTAAATGGGAGGAGTGGTCTGCATGACGCAAGGGCCTGACGTGGACCGTGCACGCACCTTTTCATTTAAGGCTTAAAGCCAAAAATGATGTGCGGTCACGCAATGCTCCCGGGGCCCATGTGCACTTACCTGGCATGCGGTGCATTGGGAGCCAGGCTGGTCGTGTTTCCTGCCTCAGTGCTAGCCTGCAATTCCCAGGTTGCGCTGCAGTAGGAAGGGGCGGGGCATTCACGGGACCAGGAAGCTGCTGCAGAACTGAAGCACTTCCTGCTGAGGCTTCTTGTGCGAGCGCCTCTCCCCACCTCCATGAAAAGGTAAGATGCGAAAAGCCTGCACAATGCAACCAACTGCATATGAATGGGCAAATATTTTTACTTGGATTGGTGAAAGACAATGAATTCTGTTTCCAGATGTGACCTAGTGGAAACCACGGGGAGCTCCTAATGAAGGCAGTGTTACCCTGTTCTCTGGGGGTCCCAGGAGGGGCGCCCAAATAACCAAAACACAAACACAATTCTGGGGAGAATTAGCTGGAGCACTCACTAAAGCTAGTGAGAGGCAGGGTAACTTAGCAGGGATCTTGCAACCCAGTGTCTACGGGGTCAGGTCAGTCAAGCAGACAAACAGTTTTAAAATAGCAAATATGATGTTTTTATTAAAGGGCAAACAAACAGTAAAGACACCACAATCACACAGCTAATGGAAGAATTAGAAGAATGGTTTTTCGGGGGAAATGGGTGATACGACACCTTTTTTTGTAGTCCTGAAGAAGCTGAAGATGGTAGAGAAGAAAGCTCAGCATGGTCCGCTGAGGGGAACTCTCCAGACAAAGCGGCAGCAAGGCTGGATGGAAGTCCGGAGCGATCCAAGTGGCCCAGGGGGTGCTGGCAGTTAGAGCGATCCAAGGTGCTCTTAGAATCAGGGGGTTTATATAGGGTGAATTGTGACTGCAGACCATGCCATACTCGGTGAAAACAATGCAAGTTTGGAGCGGGACAAAGCTTTGGAAAAGATCAAATTTAACATGGTCGGCTTAGTGCTGAATCAACAATAGTATAGCCAGTATGCAAATGCAATGTGCTTAGCTTGGCTTTGTAAGACTATCGGCTCAGAGCTGGGTGCCTTTGTTTAGAGTCGCGCTTAAGCAAGAAGGTGTTTGCAGGAAGGTCACTGAAGCAACGGAGTGGCTTTGTTTTGCCTGCCTAGGTGGAGAATGGAATATCCAACAATTACCGACCGCACCTGTTTACGTGCTTGTCCGGAGGCCTCACAAACACATGGAGCGGGGTGGCAGAGGAAGGCTAAATGGTTTTGATATCAAAAACAGATATCTAGGGCTATCACAGGATAGGCCTGAACCAAAGTGACAGCAGAACGGTGATGATCATCTGTAGTTGTTTGCCTCCCGTATCTCTTAAAATCCTATTGACATAACTTATATGATCTTCTCTTGTCAGTTATTCCTTTTGTTGTCACCTAAAGGCTTAGATAAGATACAGGTCTTGCAACGGGGTTTTCCCCTTCCTGATATTTTCAAGCCATTGTTGTATACTCAAGATGTTTGCTAAGTTTCTTATAAGCCATTGAACTCATGGATGGTTCTGCAAACTGAAATAATGTAGTCTCATCCATCATTTTTATATACTGTACAAAGGACTGGTGCATTGGAACTCACTCAACTGTGTAATATGTCAACTTGTATGTGTGTGCGCGTATGTGTGTGTGTTCTCTGAGAAGAATCCACTTGTCGCTGAAAATCAGACCAAGAATACTTTATTTTAAATTCAGTCATGGTTGACCAAAAAATCAGACCTTTTAATTTGCTGCATGACTCTTTTTCCCTTGTACTAACATTGCCCTGGATGAATTAACAGGGAAGGAGTAGGGATGAGGGATGCTAAGGAAGGAGACCTAAATATTTTATGTTGCATATAACTGATTCGCCAAAATAGATATCTAGGTAATCAATTACATTTCAATATCCCAATTTGGCTGTGTTGCCTGGAAAGTTACTTTGCCTTTATCATCACTTCAGGGTGCTTTGAATCTCTTGTACAATTAATTATCATCTGCTCGTCAAAATGCAGTGTTGGTAAATATCTGATGCAAATCCTAATGCTGAATTTAGCAAAGCTGAATTTGGCAATCTGTATAAACATATGGAAAGGTATATCCTTTAGGACTGTGCATAGTTCAGTCATTCTCCACCCCTTTCAATTTTGTACAGTATAAGCTCTCTCAACATACAGATCTCCTATCTTAGCTAGTTAAGGGACAGCAAGAAGATAACTGGAAGTGGTAACTGAAACCAGATCTGTGATAGTGTTGGCAGACATGAAAGGCCAAGATGCATATTAAACTTTGTCAGACTTTTCTCCACTCTTAAAAATTAGTGCACGTAGCCACAGCACGCTGAGTTCAAGCTATGTGTTTGGAATATGTGACCCTTTGGATGTTGCTGAATGTACTTTCAATTAGCCCTGCCTGTGTAAATAATGGTTACACATGATGGAAACTGAAGTCCAACATCACATGTTCCCCACACAGGGAGAATCTGCTTAGCCAATTATCCATTTGTGCTTTGCCAGCTCAAAGGTGCTTTTCCATGTGCAAAGGAGACTACATGAGCTGAGAAAAAGAGAAGCAGTATGAAAGGGTTAAGCAGCTGGACATTGTGTGTGCTTCTATTCTGACATGACTTGGTCTAGTCCATGTTATTTTGGCCTTTTGAAATAAATGTGTAACAGAGACTAACAGGAGTCCATTTAACATAGACTTTGAACTGAAGGCTTAATGAGGCAAGACATGGCTGTCATTCAAGTGAATACAGAGTTTGACAGCTCCCAGGCAGACAGCAGTTCTAAAGCAGAAATGAGCAAATTTTGGGTGCAGGCCCTGCAGACTTGGCTGCAGACTCCACATCCTCGTTGAATAACAGATCATCTTGGGAAAGGTTGTAGTATTGGCATGTAACAGTCCTCTATTTTGTGTTCTGTTGTTGGAGCCTCTGACATTTGTGGCAGAGAAGAACAAGTGAACGTGGTGTATCAGACAGTTGGCAGGAAGGTTTCCAAAGGACTTGGGCTGACTGCTTAGGTAACCTAGATTGCTGGTTTCCATTCCTGCATTGGACATCTGTCGGTTCACTTTAGTATTTCCCAATGGGGCTTCAGATACCATGTCCTCCATCTATGTTCATGGACACACAGCCAAGGTGCGTTAAAGCATTCTCTGCAGAGACAAAGCCATGACATGACTAAGTGGAGTCATGACAGAGGAGGAGCAAAAACTATGAGATGTACTGAGGAAGTTACCCCCAAAAGGTGGATGAATCAGAGGTCCACTTGCAATACTAGTACCTCTGTGAAACTGTGGGGAATTACTAGTTCAAAAGGGAGGCCTGCAAGAGCAGGGTAGCCTTGCCATTTCTTTTACACCTATGTATACTGGTACTAATGCAGGGATGCCAGTTGGAGATTAAAAGTATGTTTTATTGGGGGAATATCACAATGACACACAAGATCCAAGCATACCTATGAAACACAAGGCTAACTGAAGAAAAGGAAGGGGAAAAATGGATAGCGAGAATTTATGGCAAAATGGGTGATATTTACCTATCCTGGAGAGAAGAAACAAAGCAATGTGGCTCAGCCTGAGGGTCGGAGGATAGTACAAGAATGGGAATCAGAGCAGCAGAGTGATAGCCTATGTCCAGAATACTATGAATCATCTGGCTCAGAGCCAGAATTTAGCAATAGCAATAGCATGTGTATTTCTATACAGCTTATCAACTAAGTGCTCTCTAAGTGATTTACAGTGTGTAAGCTAATTGCCCCCAACGAGCTGAGTACTCATTTTACCAACCTGCAGAAGGATGGAAGCCTAAGTCAACCTGAAGCCCAGCAGGATTGAACTGATAACCTTGTAGCTATAGTACCATCATTTAACCACTGTGCCACCAGGACTTAATGATGATTATAACAATTTATATAATGTATAAGGTTGCCACAGTTAAGAGAATTCAGAACAACATTCTCCTCAGTTTTTCAGAGCCTCCTAAGCCTGATAGTGCTGCATGTTTCTTCTTCCAGATTTTACTGTGTTACACAATGTTCCAAGATGACTTACCTACAAATCTCAACAATAACATCAGGTGAAAAATTCATTTCAGTTTTGCTCAGGATGTACTAAAATTCACATACTTTGGATGTAGGAGAAAGTGAAGCTTCTGGATTTGCCTATCACTACTTCACAATGATCAAAAACTCCTGGTAAAGGTTTCCACTTTGGTTGGTTTTCAAAAGATGCCCTGGTCAGTCCATATGCTACTGGCCTAAAGTATTTTCATGCTTGCAACATGTCCAAAAATAGTTTCTCCACTGAACTGTGCAATTGCAAAGGCCAAAATTTTCAAAACTCTTTTCAAATACCACTTCCTACCTCCCTTAGTCTCCACTCTCCCTGTGTTGTGCAGGGGTAGCCCAAGTATTAGGCAGAATGAGGCACTTGACATGGGTAGTAAATGCTTGGAAGTGGTAGCAAGACCTTGGAGGAGAAAGTATCACCTAACCTAATCTTTGCCCCCTACACCAGCCTATTGTTTTCAGGTACTGTGGAGAAAATTACATGCTATATCCCAGTTTCAAAAGACTGACAGATCACCTGAATGCTCAACTTTAGGAACTCCATTACAATGCTGACGTCGTTCACTGAGGCATTTTTCATTGGAGTCCTTCTGTTGACAGTGTTGGCTTGTTCCGCATTGTTTCTATCAGACTATTAATATTTTTGCCCATTGTTTTTAATAAAAAATGTTTTTGCAGAGAGAAAGCAGTGAATACATTTTATTTATTATGTGCTTAGTAATGTGTGCAGTTCCAAGAGCCCAAACAGTCTTCCCTTAAGATCTGCAAGAAGCAGCTTTCTCTCAGTCTTGCTACCATCACAGGCTTTCCTGGTGAGGACACAAGAGAGAGTCTTCCCAGTGGCTGCACCCACCCTGTGGAATTCTTTTCCAGGGAAGACTAGGCTGGTCCCCTCCCTGCTCTCACTTTACCAGCAGGCATAAGCATTTCTTTTCAAGCAAGCTTTTAATGCGTAAGCAGGGGAACTTTCCATTTATCAAGCTGATTTTTTTTAAAAAATTGTTGTAAATTTTGTAATTTTATAATTTTTTAATGTTTGAAGTTACTGTCAATCTTTTTAATGTTTTTATTTTTTTATTTTGAAGCCTCATTGGGTCCCACTCTGGGAGGAAAGGAGCATATAAATATAATAAATAAATATAAAACAGTCATTTTTATTTATTCATCCATTTAAAACAATTATGTCTTTCCTCTTGGTCCTCCAGGGCCTCTGAGCTGAAGAGCAACGTAAAAAATAATTAAAATACATGAAAAACCATTAAAAATAGACATAAAAACAGACGATGAACGTTCTTTTAAAATAATGTAAAGAGCAAAGAAACATGTAACATCCTCTCAGATTTTGTTTCTATGAAGAAAGTTCAGTGGACCCTCTGTATTGGCAGCTTCCACGTATGTGACTTCCAGCCAACATGGAGTGCAGTATCCTGTACTTAAATGGTGGTGATGTGAACATGGACACGCTGATGTGTTCATGCTCACAACTATTTAATATTATGGGATGCAAGCATTCATGTTTTTTTCCTATACATTGAGGTTCTTGCAATTCAATCCACACAGATATGGAATGTTCACTGTATTTGCCTCACTTTATTCCATTATATCAGCTAAACAATCATAATCAGTATGTTATTAAGATTTTGCTTTTTCTCCAGATTTTTAACAGCAAGTTTAATGACACATTCAGCCACCAACTTGTCTTCCAGCCCTTCCAGCTCTTTGTTTTGCAGTGCTAGATTTTTGTTTAGAATAAATTATTTGTCATTTTGTTTCCCTGGAGAAAGGTAGGATGGATGAGGAGAGAGAAACAGTTGGGAGAGATGAGGAAATAAAGGTGTTGGAGTGAAAGAGAAGAAAGAATAAGAGAAGAAAGAAAAGGATAGGAAATTGCAGTAACTGTGAACAAATTTGGAAAATATTTGCTTCCAGTTTCATCAGGCTGGTAAGCTGTTGTGTTTTGGCTTCCAATGGGGGAAAAAAACCTTCATTCTCTTCCTTTTTTTTTCCTAAAAAAATTCTTTTTCTTTTTTTCCCCTTTCTTTTTAAAAGGCAACAATCTATAGGGGTTAATCTTGCAGGCATAAGCTGAGGGTGTGTTAATCTTTCCCTTGAAATGGGCATTTACATTGCTTCTGAAACCATGGAACAAACAATATCTACGCTGCTGGCACTAGAGCCACATTAATTATCAAGTTCCATTTAGAGGATGGCAGGTGGCTGATAAAGCTCTTAAGGGAGTTTCCCATCTGTCTGTCCATCTTCTTCTGCATTTTGGAGTGTGTGCCATGTTGCCTCTTAGCATTTAACTGAAAGTCAGAAGACATGAGGATGTTTTACTGATTTCTCCCCCTTGAATATTTAGAAAGCACTGCTGATCTGTGCTCAGGATACATTTTTATAGAACTAAAATACTGCACAGAGTGGGATTGGGGGACATATCAAACTGCTTTACACTGAAAAGCTTCTTTGGAGGTTTTTAAACAGAGGCTGGATGGCCATTTTCTGGGAGTGCTTTGATGTGTGCTCCTGCATAGCAGAGGGGTTGGACTGGATGCCCCCTGTGGTCTCTTCCAACTCTATGGCCATTTCCGCACTAGCCTGTTATAGCGCGATAATTCCACTTTCAACATCCTCTGGAATCCTGGGGCTTGCAGTTCCGGGAGGAGCCGGCTGGCCCCTCCCGAAACTGCAAGCCCCAGGATTCCAGAGGATGTTGAAAGTGGAATCATCGCGCTATAACGGGCTAGTGCGGAAATGACCTATGATTCTATGAATTGCAACAGCTGAATCATGTAGCTTTGCTTTCCTAGCAGTGGTTCTCTGAAGTTTCTTTAGTCCTGTAATCCAAATTCCTTTAATTCAGAGATGGAAATCTTGTGGCCCTCCAAATTAGGGATGGAAAGAATATTTGAAAATATTTGAAAGATGGTTGAAAAATGTGTTTTTTCACGTATTGAGGAACCCTGATTAGAAGAATCCTGGACTGATGAAAATCTTCCCAGTTTGGGACTTATTTTGCACAAATTTTGTGCATAGTTGTTCTGCTCAGAAAATAGCATTTTCTGCACATAAAACATCATTTTCTGCATGGAAAATAAGGTTTTAATGAAAATATTTTAATTCCTGTAAAGAAAACTTTGTTCTCTGCACAGAAAAAAAGCTGTACGTGGGGGTGTGTTCGATATAAGATTCATACATGATTGATTTGTAGGAAAAAACCACATTGTCTGCACAAGAATGAATATTTCTTCATTGAAATTTTATTCTTTGTGCCCAAAATATTTTATAGAAATTTTTATAGTAAATTATATGTTCCAAAAGATTGTGCGAGATTTAGTGCTAACGGTGAGATACTTCAAGATTTTACATTGGTCACAAGATGTCAAACCTGTTGCCAGGAGTCATGCAGCCATGAGAACGGATTGAGGTGTGAATGAAACCAGCCTGACAGACAGTCTGAGCACATACAGAAAACATGTACAGGGTGAAGAAGAATGCAAATATGCACAAACAAAATGGGTGCTCACAAAATCTTTTAGCTGTGGCCCTACACCAGCTATGTTTCTGGTACTGCCAAGAACATTTGAAATGTTCCAGATATTTCCACAAGTCCCAGCAGTTTGGGCCTATACATTACAATGTTTTACTGATTTAAGTCAAAGCTGAATACATTTGAGGAAATTTAAATAGACAATATAGAGCATGACGTGTGTGCAATGGCTCCTATTTATCAATCAAGCCTGGAACAAACATGTTTTATTTTATTCACTGTATCATTACTTAGCTAAATATCAAATTATATTTGACTGTGCAGGCGTGTGTATCTCTCCTGAACTTATTGCTTTTTCCCTCTTTCCTTTCTTTCTTCTCCTGTGTGAGAAATAGCTAATAAGACTCATAAAACAATTTATTTAAAATACGTCTCTGCAGAAGTGGGTGCTCCCTAGAGAGGAGGACACCCCCACTATGGAATACCTCATATTTTATCCCCCTGCCTCATGCAGGTTTCCCTCCCCCTTGGATCTCATTGGACAGGACCCCAAAAGTTACAGCCTATCAGGATTGCCTAAGAAGTTACATTGATCATGCATTTCCCTCCTGCATCCCAGGTGTCTTTATCAGTAGTTTCATAGTACCCCTTTGTGTTCTGGTATGTCCCCATAAATCAGTTTACTCCTTTACAGATGGTGACCTTGTCTTGCCCTCCTTATCAAGGCCTTTCCTTTCCCTCCTTACCAATTACTTTCAAGGTCTTTTTTGGGAGGCCCTATCATCTCTAAAAATCTTCCTTGTTAGACTTTATTTTATTACTGGAGCTCAAATACAAAATATACTAAAATATATGTGTAAATATGTCTAATATGTGTTACACTTATAAGCTGATACCTATATGTTAGTAATACATGTGAATAATACTGCAGAAAGTAAAATATATTTTATTTCTCTCACCTGCCATCTGATGATTTAGGACTCTGTCACAGTATGCTGTGCTATTATTCCACTTTCAGCGTCCTGTGGGTTTGTAGTTTACTGAAGCTAAAGAGCTCTTTGACTGAGATTTCTTAAGGCCCCTCCCTAAACAGCAAAAGAAGAAATCTGGCCAGAACAATTGTCCTAGTTTTGCCTTAGAATCTCCCCAGATTGAAAATGACATGAAAGCCCTTTCTACACAGGCAGGAAAATGTGGATTAATCTCACATTTTCCTGCCTATGTAAACAGGGCCACACATTACAGTACAGAGCTAATCCAGGTAAAAACTGGCTTTTCTTTGAATAGCTCCTTATGGCATCCTGAGGTTTGTAGTTTGATGATGCACCAGCAGACTTTGGCAGAGAAGGTTGTGACACCTTGTGAAACTACAAACCCCAGAATTGTGTATGAAAGAGCTTTGCAAGGGAGCTATGCAAAGGAATCTTTCAACTGTCCTTGAAATCTCAAGAAGACTATACCTTCCAGCCAATCAGGCCTTTGGTAGGCCTTGGAGCTCCAATTTTTGAAAACAATTTTTCCTTTCTGCTAGATGTGGTTTGTCATGTGGCTCATGAGAAACCATGACATACCTTTCACTTCTCATCCTATTCTAGCTATAGGTTTACAACCAGGCACTGTCTTGTGGAAGGAAGTACACTGGACAATCACACTGTGACAATCACTGGATGAGATTGTGTGACATTGTCCTCTGCCCCACTACTTCTGATAGGCATCAGACCCTCTGACCCCAGCATTTCTACATGCCATTGATTTTCTGCACAGAAAATAGTGCTGAACTTAAATACTAAATGTTCTGTTTAAATATCTTAGAATACAACCCCAGATGTAATTTATGAAATTGTTAGCAAAGACCATTATTACTGCAAAGGAAAAACTCACCCAATTGCCATCTCCCCTTGTGTATCTGGTCTCCCAGGTTTTCAGGCATCTCGGTCTCCAATGAACTATTTGGTTGGTGGATTCGGAAGATTCGGGTTGCCTATTTTAGCACAGGGGTTCAGATTCGCGAATCTTGAATCCTTGCTGAGGATTCAAGGATTCAGTTGGCCCATCCTTAGTATTTACTACTTAAATTTATGACTCAAAGCTAGAAGTGTTAACTTCTGTATTATTTTGTATGAAACGCCTTTGGTATTTAATCTCTCACATAAAGTTTACTCTGTTTACTCTGACTTCAGTATTACTCACTTTTGTATTGCAGCTATCAAATGTTGTTAACAGAACTCAGGTCCTCCACCAGTTATGAAATGGTGCACTTGAGGGTTTCAAAGAAAGGATTCAACCTTTGCCCCACTACCTCTCTGCAGTGGTCTAAAGAAAGGAACTTCAGGGAGACTACCAGTCAAATCAGAAAGGAAGCTACTTTATACCAGCAGCCCAGCTCTATGAACTTTGTGCATGTTTTCTAGTTGGATTGCCTACTTACATGGCTGAGCAACTAGGAAATTCTCCTCTCATTGCTACAGGGACAGGAAAAAAATAGTTTTGTATGTTCCTTGAAGTTAATGTGCAGTGAGTGACGCACTTCAGATATAGCTCAGTCTTGCCAGGCCTTGTTTTCTTCAACAACGATTGCCCACAGGCATTGCCTTGGAGTTTAAGGGATTTTTTTTTTCTTCCACAATGCAGGGAGAGTTTTGAATTCTTTGCTTTTTCCATTTGTGTATCAGCGAGGTGTAAGTAATGTTTCTCTATACCAATAAAATAAAATGCAGTCATGGAGGGATCTGCCTACATCTAAAGCCTTTGTTCTATCAGTGGAAAAACAGTGGTCTAAAAGCTTCTCCTTGTCGATCTCCTATAGGGTGAATTGGTTTTGGTTAGTGTGGAGAGGTAGTTGTTCAGATTTGACAACAAAGGGTAGCTGGTGAGTTCTGTTTGTTTCCAAAAGACAGTTTTCTTGCTGCTAAAATGTAAAATGGTGAGCTGGTGTGAAAACTTCTTTTATCATTAGAATAAGCATCAGCATGGTGTCCAGATGCAGACATGCCATATTATTGTTTTGTGTAGTTCACCATGTCATTCAGGCCTGTAGCAAAATCATTTACCTATTTGTAAAACACCTCAGTGATACTCTCCTTCATGGGCAGGGAAACCCACAGGCCTTTCTGAGTACACATACCAAAAGAAAACCCTCTTAAACCAACCTTGGGGTTTACTTTAAAAAAAATGGTATTCAGGGTAGGGTAGATTTCTATTTGTGGCATCTAGGAATGTGCACAAGTAAAGTGTAAATGTATTCAGTGATTTTCTCTGAAGTAAAGTGAAGACACAGGCAAAGCAGAGTGATGATAAAAGAGGTAGGACTCGTGATTTTTTTTTACGTGTTTAATTAACTCATAGAAGAATGATGGAAAAAAGTGAAAGTGTGGCAGGGATATAAAAGATCTGGGAGTAGAGTTTAATTGTGGGCTGTTAATGGAGTGTATTGGTTTCCATTAGCTTTAACTTGTATGTTTCTAGATATACTTGCTTTCAAACATGAATTAGCTATCTTTTTAAGCACTGCGCTGTGACAATAATTGATTCTATCTTTCAGTTTGTGGGCTGAACTGAGAGTTGAATTTTTCATGCAGTGTAACATGAATTCTATTTTATATATTAGAAGAATAAAATTGTGTTGTGTGAGATATTTTACTTTATGCGGACCTTCGTGAGACTGGGAGTGGAGGAGGGAGGAAGCTTAGTCAAGCTGAGAAGAATATTTAGCTCATTTTCTTAGAGTTCTGTTTGTCTTTTTTTTAAGTGTCAGTAGCATGCGAACATGGCAAAGCAAGTTAACAGAAAAGAAACAAGAAATTATACTACTTTTCACACCTGCACTTGTTTTCAGCTTTCTCAGTCTCCTCTCCTGTTTCAAATATGCCCAAAGCAGCAGCTGCTACCTAGGGCCTTTCCAAAATACACTTTCAACATCCTGTGGAATTCTGGGATGTGTAGTTTACTGAGGTCAAAGAGCTCTCTGGCTGAGAATTCTAAATGTCCCTCCCTAAACTGCAATCCACAGGATTCCATAGGATGTTGAAAGTGGAAGAATAGCACTATAACAGTGTAGGGCGGAAAGGCCCATAGTCTTACAGAGATTTACTCAAATGTAAAATCAACACCCCACATCTATTGAACCACAGCTTCAGCACCTTATTTCAATTGTTCTAACCTTCTCATACTGCTTCCTCATTTCTCCCTAGTCCATCTTGCCGACCTACACCGCTGACCCTGATCCACACAACAGAAAAATCTGCTGCAAAATATGTTTCCTGTCCTCCTCACAATATGACATACAATAAAAGCAGACAGCCTTTTTCTGGCTATTAGCCATTATTCAAGCCCAACAGGGGAAAAAAAATCAAGCACACACAAACACACACTACTTCTGCACTCCTGTCTGATACATCTCTTTCCAGATAGTGAGCAAAGTAAATTAAGGTTGTGCCACAGTTACTCCCAATGCAGTACCCAGTAGAGGAAATAACCACCAGTTTGCTGCTTCTCTGATCATGTGCTGTTCCCCATACTAAATAAATAAGATTTTAAAAAGTGTTTTTTGAGTCAGCTTTCCTTCTGTCTCAACCACTCAATTTCACAGTAGAATAAAACAAACCAAATATTTCTTTTTCTCTATCTAACTAATGTGAAGCTGCCATAGCGCTATTGCAAGCACAAGTGCAAAACTGAATCTGAAGCAACATAGCAATGCATCTGAACCAGTTCAGTATTTCATTGGTCAGGAGATGTTTGTGGTGTCCCTCCAAATGCCTTATTGGTCAGCTGCCCACTTACTAGGCCAGTCTTTGTTTTCTTTCTGTCCCCCTCGTTTTTTTTTTTTTTTGGTTGCCCCATCCTAGTTTTTTTTAGCAATAGTGGCAGGCTAATTAACCAGGGCTGGGGGATTGTGTAGCTGTTGAAGTTTTATGAAGATGTCCCTGTACCTTTAAGGGGGGAAATATTTTGTATCTATGAGCTTATATACAAAGAGACTTGTCTGTTGGGGTCTGTGATGTCAGTTAGGGTTGAAGCTAACAACCGATGCCTTGGACTCATTTTATGTAGCGGCCTGGTAGAGACTAGCCTAAGATTTGGGTTGAGACAATGCCATTTTTGCTGTAAGACCTGTCTTCTCTGCTTATTAAGACATTTTCTCTTACAGCTCCATGCACAACTGCATGGGGATATAAAGGGGCAATTTTCCATGTCCCAACTCCCACTTTGGGTCACCCTCTGAACATACCAAAATAAATTGGTTTCCTTCCATTTATCCCACAGAATGGCAATCAGAAGTCATGTCACATTACTGCCTTCTGTCATTCTGAAGACAAACTGGAGAGAAAGCAAAGTATTTAAGAGGGGTTGGAGGTACAGGGCACTGCATGCTTGCATGCATGAGGAGTTCTTTGGGTATGATTTCTGGATAATTTTAATTTTAAAAATTAAAGATTTTAAAATTAAGATGCTGGAGCATGTTATGACATCTCAGTTTTAGGAATTCTTGGATGGAATGGATTATCTAGGTCCATTTCACTCTGGCTTCAGGCTTGGTTATGGAATGAAGACAGCTATAGTCACCCTGCTGGACAACCTATGCCAGGAACCAGAGGCAGAGTGTGTTTCTATTGGTTCTGCTGGACTTCTCATTGACCATGATATCCCTATGACCTGCCTTTCTAGGAATGGAAATTGAAGGCACTGTTTTACAGTGATTCCAGTCCTTCTTGGAGGTGCACACTGAAAAGGTGGGATTGGGGGAATCCTGTTCAACACCCAAGCCACTTGTCTGTTGAATACCTCAGGATTCAGTTCTGTCCCTTACAATGTTTAACATCTGCATGATGTTAATGGGGCAACTGGGAGTGATTGTCCAGAGATTTAGGGTTCAATGTTAACAGTGCACAAATGAAGCCCAATTCTATCTCTCCTTTCCATCAGACTCCATAGAAGCTGCTTCTGTACTAAATAAATGTCTGTTGTTTGTAACGGACTGGATGAGGGCAAACAAATTGAAACTTAATTCAGATGATACAGAAGTGTTCCTGATCAATCAGAAGGCAGATCAGGGAACAGGATTCAGCCTGTGTTGGATGATGCATACCCTTTAATCCAAAAGAATACAACTAGATGATCACAGCTAACAAAAATTATATTAGAAATATTGTGAAATACAAAACTAGAATCATATTTGTTTGTTCAAATGCGAAGATGAAACACCAGCTGGCTAGGTACATTTTAATAAGGCCCACTAATTTCAACAGCAGAGTTGCAGGTGCACACAAAAAAAAAGACCTTTAACAAAGTGAGAAATAATATATATCCCAGACAAATAAGGAAATCAAAGGAGGATAGTTATTCTGCCATCAAAATCAAAACAAAAAGGTAAAAGAACAGTGGGATGACAGGTGGTTACAGTTCCATGCTCCACTAACCTGTAAATGGATTTTGACATTGCTGGCCGGCTAAATTCCCCCAAAGGATGCCTCTAAGAAATATCTCTCTATAGCCCTGGTTGCTAAGAGCAGAAAGTCACCATTTTGTAACTACCAGCTGCCTTCCTTGATACCCTATTGTACACAGCCAACTCAGATAACTCTTCCATTTGTGTCATGCATAGACATGGTGATTTCATGTTGTCTCTCCATCAAATGAATTTTTGAAAAATTCTCAAAGATGTATACTTTTTACCTATTTTACTCTGCAAAGTGCTACAGAGATTGACAGGCAAATAATCTGCAACCCTTTTTGGACCTGGAGCAGCTGTCAGTTTCAAACATTCTGCTTTCTGGCTACTCACATGTGCAGCCCAGTATGATTCTACATTCCACACTACTATTGCAAAGATTCTGTGCATTTTACCAGCATTCTGTCACACTCCAGCATGACCAAGAAACAGGCTCAACACATATAGCACATGGAAGGGTTGAGGGTTGTTTGCTTGCTTGCTTGCCTGTTGGTGCTTTATGAGTGGCATGACTTGATCAAAAATAGATTGTACTTCATCTATAATGATGCCTTTGAATGAATCTGTTTCCTGTCTCCTATATCAACTGAATGTCTGTCATTGAGAGCCAGCGTATAGGATTGTGGTTAAAGTGCTGGACTTAGACCTGGAAGATTCAACTTCAAGTCTCCACTGAGTCATAAAACTCTTTAGATGACATTGGTCCAATCACCCTCTCTCAGCCTGACCTTTTTCACAGATTTGCTGTGAGGATAAAAATGATGCAAGAAAGTCACTTGTGTCATTTTGAGCTCATTGAGGGAAAGACAGCTTTTAAGCACATCATCATCATCATCATCATCAAATTCCTTTGTATAAGAAATATAACATGTTGTAAGGGGACAGCATGGTGGTTAGAGAAATTTGCATTAGCTCATTTTTATGTATAAATTTATCCAACTGGTAGTCTGTTAGAATATTAATGAATGCATACATCTATCTTGTGATTTCCTATCATCAGGATGTAACTGTGAGCATCACATTTTCCTTTTTATATGTTAACTATATGCATGTAAATGCGCATGATTAAAATATATAGTTCTGAAAAATGTAAAAGAATTTTAGTTAGTAGAAAAAATAAGTTTAAAAATAATAAAAATACATTAAGAAGGCGTATTTCAGGAAGTGTAGATAGCAAATTACATATGATTTTCTGCACAGGAACCCACACACACTAAACACACACACGTCTTGCAGCCAGATTTAAAGCATACATAGGAGAGTGCTCAAAGAATTCTGAAAAACAGAATGAAAACGAAGCCAACAAGGCTGTTTTGATGACTACAGAAGTGACGAGGAATGCAAATGGAATACCTTCCATTTGAGTCCTTCCTTCTACTTCCTTCTACTACATATCCCCTCTTTATATGTATATGCCAGCCGTTATGACAACATATATCGTACCATCGTAGAATGGTACTATGCTAATAGGTTCAGGATTAATTCTTAATTTCAGGATTCCTTGAGCAGGAGGTGAGTTTAGCCTTCACTCTAGTGGTCTTTCCAAGGCCATCCCCTTTACTTTATCCCTTCTATCTTAATAGAGAAAACAAGTAAAGGGCTCCATTTCATACTGGTATGAAAGTGAGATTCCTCACCCCTGGTTGTTGCAGAAAACTGCTTGTCATCTATCACAATGATGAAGAACTCTTTGCAGGTATAAATAGGTGGCATACAATTTAGCATGGAAACTATTTCATTATAGTAGCACTTTTACCTTGGCTATGAATAAACTGGCACCTGAAGTGGCAGAATCAAATTGACCTCGGAAATTAAATTTAGAATTTTAATTTTATTATTCTAAGTGACTTCTTATTCTTTACATACCTCTGTCAATATATTGATTGCAACCCTCTTTCGGCTTATGATAATTAAAAGCTACAGTATTGCTAAAATATTTTGAACAGCAGATGACTATAAGAATAGTGTTAAGGCATTTTGCCTTATTGCACTGAACATGCTTTGAATCAATGGGACCTAAGAAAGTTAATTAAAATTTCATGCCTCTTTTTTTGTTAACCTGATGGGAGCCAGAGACCTAATTATAAACTTATTTTTAGTACTGTAACTGTTCTTATAAATAGGAGAAACACATGAGATCACTGCTATTTCATCTAAGATTAGTAGATTCTACTTTCAAGGGACTAAAAACATAGAAAACAAAATCTCTGAGTCTCCAAAATAAGCTTCTCACATGTTCAGCCCTGGTTATATGAGGACGTGTTGAAAAATGTGATGATGATGATGATTTGGAATCTGAGTCTAAATTTGTTTTTAGCCAGACTGTGGAAAATCGTGAGGGGCATTCCCTCTACTGCCTCATTATAGCAACACTGTAGGAGACTATTTATTAATTTATTTTATTTTTGCTGTGCTTCTCTCCCATATGGGACCCAAAATGGCTTGCACTGTGCATTAAAACAAAATAAGTAAAACAATCTATAATACAAAAAAAATACATAAAAAGCATTAAACAACACTCCATTTAAAAACATTAATTTTGAACAGTTAAAAGCAATTTAAAACCTATTATGTATTAAGAACCAGGACACCCGTTGCACTACTCCTACCAGTTAAAAGCTGAAGGCCTCTTTAAATAAGAAAATCTTTGAAAAAAAGACAATAGAGAGGGGGGTCAACTGAGCCTCTCTCTGAAGAGACCTCCAGATCCTGGCAACAGGGAAGAAGGCGACAGGAGATCTGTCCATTCTTCGCCTAAAAAGGTCAAAATTCCATAAACTGAGTTTAGAATAATATAAATTAGGGTAAGCAAACTTCATGCAGGATGGATCTTTTCCTTCTTACTCTTCCTTTTTAAAAAAGAAGCATAGAATCTTAATATTTTCCAAATATTGTTGCATATAATACTTAGAACTAAGGATTCTATGCTCAGGAATTGGTTTTAAGATTACTACAGTTCTGAGATTCAAAGATTGTTTCTATCAGGAGGATCTACTCCTGGTTAATCCTCCTTCCTGTTTTTCATTTCAGCAGTGTAATTTAAACTAGCAGCATAATTTGGACTGGGGAATCATCCAGATCAATACCATTAGACCCCAATCTATCTTCTGTCCACTCCTGATGCAGCTGTTTCTGCAAAGAAGGGTCAGTAATTGAAGCAGCAGTTTAGAAGTGTGTTTTATTTTATGTAAGAAGTAGTTGTGGCAGTTGTGTGCCTTCAAGTTGTTTCTGACTTATGGGGACCTTAAGATGAACCTATCATGGGGTTTTCTGGGGTTGAGAGTGTGTGACATGTTACCCAGATTTCTGGGGTCCCATGGGAGACATCTTAATGTGCTCCAAATAATGGGGAATGGAAACTAGTCAGAGCACAAGCAATAGAAATATGAGAGACAGGGCAAACTAGCGAGATCTTTAAACCCAATTTTTATGGGGTCAGGCCAAACCAAAAACCAAGCAAAATTGTCTAATAAAATGATTTATTGAGAGGAATTCACTAATTTATGCACACAAGATACACATAATCACACATTCACACAAGAGCTAGCTGAAAGAGAAAAGGAGGAAAAAATATAGAGAGGCTGAGGGATTGGGGGGGGGATTTATAATTACCAGTCCAGAAGAGTAGTGAAGAGCAGAAATGTATTTTGGCTTAGGTAAGACCTAAGGATAATTCTCATTCAGGAGCCAGACGGACAGAGTGACAGGTAGACCTTCAAGAGATTGCACTGGGCATCCTCAAATCAGGGGTATTTGTACCCTGAAAATGGCTTGTGGCTGTGATGGTTCCAGATGCAAGACAAAGGGAATCTGTTGTGGACAATTAGTCTTTCACCTGTTGATCGGCTTAGTGCTTTGATTGACAAGGACGTGATGGGTGTTGTAGTAGCTGTCTCTTGTGGGTGCTGTGAGGAAAGAGGAAGAAGTCCAGGTGTACAAGGGATGGATATCTGTCAATCAGTGTCCTGGTGGGCTCCTCACAGTTGGGTTCCCTGGAAAAGTCCAGCTTCTATTTAAGCCTGTTCTCCACAGGAATGGTGTGTATTCGCCTGACAAATGACTCAGTCTTACCTGGAGGAATTTTGGAGTTGACCTATGCTTCTCACATTTACAGTCAAATTCTTTCCCTCACGTGGTTTGACCTCTCTGTCATCTCTCAGGCTTGAATTTGATATCAGAGCCAATAAAATGTGTTGCCAATTACATATGATGCCAATTAGGTATGGTGCCCATCCAAACCATACTGATATTGGGGACCCCCAAAGCAGGGCCTTACAGATGTACACAAAGTCTCCCAGTGGATTTCTATGGCCAAGCATGGAATTGAACCCTGATCTCCAGATTTGTAGTCTAATGCTCAAACCTCTACACCACAATGGCTGTTGAAATAAGTTGTCTAGTAAGAATAATTCTCATATCTTAAAGCCAGATTGACCTTGCGACTTGCAAGATTTGGCTGAATAAAATCTTTCTCTCCTGTTTCTCCAACTCTTTTCTTACAGAGGAGGAGAAGATTTTACACATAAACTTCTTAACTTGCCTTGTCAGCAATATTTGGTGCTTCCCTTGAAAGTCCTTTGATGTGTAGTCTTAACAGGAATCTCTGAGCTGGTCTGAAAATTCCACTCTAGGAAAAGTTGGAGAGCAGCTCTTGGCTGTGGATGGTGTTTTAACTTTATCTTTTTGTGCCCAAGGGCATTCCTAAGGAAACTAGGGTTACTTTTGTGCAAAGACCAGTGCTATAGTCAACCATCTGTGATCTGCATATGGCAGCATGTTGACTTATATACTATTCAGGGTGAGTCAGGGGAAGAAAGACTATGATTATATTTCCAAAATGATATTATTCTTAAACTCTTTTGCATCCCTGCAGGCATCCTCCTCTGCTCCTTACTCAAATGGCACATTTGCTCACTGGTAGCCAAGACATAATTGGCCTTCAACATTAAAAAAGGTAAAGGCCAGAGAGCTCTCTGGCTGAGAATTGCAAATACCCTCCCTAAACTGCAAACCCCGGGATTCCATACGGTGTTGAAAGTGGAATAATAACACTATAACAGTGTAGTGAAGAAATGGCCAAGGTCTTAGATACCTAACAACTGGACTCTAGACTGCTGAGTTAAATTGTGCTTGTAATATAGGAAGTTATGAATTCTCTGTCTGTTTGCACTTTTAACCCCATAGGGGTTAGCTCAGCAGATGGTTATTATTTTCTATGCTTGCCACTCATGCTATTTTTTTCCTGATCTAATACAATCAGAAAAGAAGACAAAGGATGCCGATCTAATAAACTGCTGGATACACTCTTTATAAGTTTTATTTATAAACTTTAAAATTCTTTGTAACTTCCTCCTTGACTTTTCTTCAGCACAGCCACAGGCAATCCTCAGATCAAATTCTGATTTTTTTTGCACAAGAAGGTGGATAATTTTGTTTACCTGGCATTAGAATGGTACTCTGCTGAATCAGGTGGGGAGAGTGACAAGATTTTTATTTCTACTTTACTATTGTTTAATAAAACTTGTGTGACAAACTTCAGAAGGACAGATAGAACAGAGTAGATAAGTTATTCTTTTTTTAAAAAAGCATTTTTTAAAAAAACACACACAGGTATCATTTAAAAACCAGATGGATCAAAACCTTTAAATATTTAAATTTAATATGTATAAATATATTCCATTGTGCAGTCATAGAATCTTAAAACTCACATTGACTTAGACTTAGGCCATTTCCACACAAGGCAGGCTCTTGTGAGTTGTTGTTTTCACAGTCCCAGCAGGGAAGAGAGCATGGCAGGAATGCTCCCCTCTGCATGGACCGGCTCCTTGTGAAAGGCAGCCTGATGGCCCTGCCTCTTCCTTCTGCAGTGCAGCTGGGCATTTTCCAGGCTGCACTAGGGAAGGACATGTTGCCATGAAACGCCCTGCTTTTCTGCAGGACAAGTATGTACAAGAACGTTGCGCGATTGTGAGTGCTAAACAAATTTTATCCTTTTAGCAAATACCACATGAGCATGACACATGGGGACAGGATGACATCAGGCTGGCAACAATGTCATGTAGAATCATGACCAGCTGAAAAATGCCATCCTCTCCCCATAGTGGAAATGGCCTCAATCTACTTAGATCAGGGATCAGCACTGTTGACTTCTCCTATACAAAGTTAATTGGCAGCCACCAAACTGGTTGCCATAACTGCAGTTGCAATTAAACTGCAGTGGTACCTGCACTGATTCTCTGTGGTGGAGGGTGTGCACATACCCTGTCTTCTGCACCCACCTCTTGCCTCTGGTCCTGTGGACTCTTGTTACCCCATAGGCTTCTACTGCCTTGAACCCTTGCCATGCCCTGACAGATATTGGAACCTGATCCGTCCTTTGGCCCAGCCCTGGCTCCTGCAGCTTTTTTAAAATTCATTTTTATTATAAATACAACAAATATACATATTTAATAAATAACTGCATGTTTACATTACATAGTAGTTATTATAAGTATCATTTGATCTTCCTCCATTCCTTCCTAGAATATAGTCATATTCATAGTTCTATCTTAATCGCACATTAAGAAAGATTCTAGTTAATTATTTGTTCCTGATCTATTGTATCTAAAGATGCTTTCTGTTCTTACTAAATCATACTTCAATATTACCTCCTACATGCCATTTCTTATTATATAGTTTGTTACCTCATTTTTATTTCTAGTTTAAATTTCCTCATCTAAACTGATATGTGAATTAATCAACTAGTTTTGTATTTTTAGTTTTTGAAGAAAATGGTTCAAGGGAGCCCATTCCTTGTCTGTTTTTTCATTTGTCAGACTTTTAAGTCTTTGGGATAAAGTATCTGCTGTTTTCGTTTCTGACAGACTGTGCAGCCATTGTTCTATTTTGGGGGTCTCTTCATTCTTTCAGAGTTTCACATATTCTATTCTTGCCGAGGTTATCATGTATAGCAAGATCCTCCAAAGGTTCTTCACTGTTCTTTGATCAATCTCATGCGGCATGTTCAGCATGGGAACTTAACAAATTCAATTTGCAAAATTTCTCATATTGTTTTGTGTATATTGTTCCAATACTCTTTGGCCATTTTAAAAGTCCACCATAAATGGTACATCATCCAGCACCTGCAGCTTTTAAAAGCAGCTGAGAAGGCCAGACAGTAAAAAATTAATTGGGATTGTCCCTGCCAAATTGGAACACTTGGAGGGTATGTGTATGTGTGCTAGATTGTTCTTCTGTACCACAGACTATTTGATATGGTATCTGATCCAAAGACATGCTGTCCACCAGATCTTGATGGCCAGCTTAGTAGCAGATTTAGCAGATGAGTGTAAGAACTTCAAAGAAGCTTAGAAATGTTATATGCCTCCCATGGCTCATGTGTTATTTCTACCTAAATCTAAGCTGACTATTCTGATTAAAAGTCCAAACTGTGGAGAAAATAGGTATCCTTACAGAACGCTATGGGGCATTATTTTCATGACCAAGTGTCCACTTTGCCAGCTGCATAATGAATTATGTTTGGTTATTAAATATATAGGCATGCACAGGCGCGCACACACAGATGCGGGGGAGAGATTGAGGGAGATTTTGACACTGAGGCAAAGTACCATGATAAGTACTGTTGGCTTCTGAATTTTCTATATGATACTCAAATATTTTTGAGAAGAGGAGAACAGTGAATGTTCACAACAGCATTAACTGGAAACAAAACAGATTTTCTTACATTATCACCAGCGCCCATGATTGTTAATGGCCACTGCACTTCTCTTGTTTGTTTTAAGGCTGCTACCTTCTTGCCCTCCATGACATTTTAGTCCTGCTATTTATCTTTAGCTTTCTGTACACATATCTTTATTTATTTGCCAACTGAAAATAATACTGCATGCATCTGTCAAACAGGATTTAAGTCCATAGATGCCTATACCACAATATTTCTTTTCGTTTTTTAGATGCAACAAAACTCTGCTGATTTCAAGGCAGGTGTGTATGTCATTTGAAACTAGCAGATACTAGACAAGTCTAAATTGACACTACCCAAGTAATCAGGAAAAGGAGTATGAGGCAAAGTAACCCTATGTTCATGGATCAGACAACAATGATTATGGAAGGTGCATTTCATCCAGGAATAGACAAAGGAAATTAGCACAACAATTTAATGATCATACATCAAAGATTGAACGTCAGGAGCTAACCTATCTGATTATTATATAGATTTCCAGCAGAGCCAAAAGGGGGAAAAATAAAACCTTCCTGTATCTGTATTGAACAAAGATCTAGTCAGTAGACAATATCTTAAGGAATATAGGATAATTAGAAGAACATGTTTATAATGGTAATACCTCCCTCTACACACAGTCATCTCAGTAGCCACATCTATTGGCAATTCATTTTCAGAAACAACAGATGGGGTAGTGGCTATGTTTTCTGGACTGTGTCATTCTACATCTGCACACAGAGATTTGTCCTTTGAATGTTTCCCATACAACAGCCACAATAACATTAGTATAAACATATAGATGCAGGGGAATGGGGTTGCTAGAGGAAACCTTGCATCTAACCTTTTGGTTTCCTAGAGGGTAGGTGGACTGAATCCTCAAGCACAGTGAGGTGAGAGTGCTGTGGAGCTGCCCTATATACTCCAGCACCCTCTATGAGTGAGATTTCACACTAGTCCTGCCCACTAGCTAACAACTTTAACTCTATTACCTACTGGTTCCTGCCACTTCTCAGAGCCTACACAAAGGTGTAGGAAGAAGTCCAGTGGGCACCATTAATGGCAAGGCATCCAACCAGTCTGCCCTACCCTGGACTGCAAACTCATCTCCTTGTAAGCTGGAAAGCATGCTTCCTATAGTATCCAATATATGAAATGCTGCCTTGTTTCCAGCTAGCCTCTGGCATATTCAACTGCATTGCAAGGTGCACACCAATCATCCTGTTAAGTAGATCATATTGATTTTCTCTACTTTCTTTAAGGAATGCACTAACAATTGGGTTTAAATACCACCTCTGATTCAGCATCACCTTGTCCCATTGCTAATATGTACCTTGAGCTGACCAGCATTTCCTTGCTGCAGTTCCTAAATGACTGATGCTACCAAGAGAGAGAGAGAATGTGCAAATAACTATGCATTTCAACTGTTAAAAATCTGCTTTTCCAGCATGAAGGACAGATTAATAAGGTATACAATGGCTGGGTGGATATTAATAGTATGTTAATATCAGCAGTCTGAGCAGCATACTGATGCATTTACCTGACTATTCCATGGCCATGTTTAAATATTTGAAGGGATGCCATGTAGAGGAAGGAGAGGGCTTGTTTTCTGCTGCTCCAGAGACCAGGACAAGGAACAATGGATTCAAGCTGCAGGAAAGGAGATTCCACCTGAACCTCAGGAAGAACTTCCTGATGGTCAGGGCTGTCCGGCAGTGGAATATGCTGCCTCAGAGTGTAGTGGAGTCTCCTTCTTTGGAGGTTTTTAAGCAGAGGCTAGATGGCCATCTGTCGGGAGTGCTTTGAGGGTGTTCCTGCATGGCGGGGTGTTGGACTGGATGGCCCGTGTGGTCTCTTCCAACTCTACATTTCTATGATTCTGTCCCACCCCCATCCCCCAGTAAGCAGAGGCAGCTAAACAAACCATGAACTGTTAAATTATGACTTATCTATTGTGACTTATAAACTTTGCAGGCTCTCCGTTTTGACTTTTCCCCAAGAAGTCTGAAAATAGCCCTAGAACAAACGTTGGGTTATTTCATTCTCTTGACACATCAGAGACAAGCCAGAGAGCCAGTTCTGCTGGGTTTGCACATCTTGATAAACCACAGCTCTGTAAGCAATATATACCAACACACTGACTGATGCTCAACAAACCACACTGCTCTTCAATTCTTGGTTATTTAGATGTCCAAGCCACCATTAGAAATGGCTCCAAATCATACAATATTGCCTTAAATCAGTATGCATCTCCCTGGAACATTAGGGAATTCCAGCTTGATGGACATATGCATTTTTATATAGTGAAATATTGCCTCATTAAAATCAGAGAATAAGTAATATGCCACTTAGTGCCATTTTGTGAGCTCCTCAGTCCCATCCTAATTCTATTTCTTTGGATGGCTGGAGGATGAAAGTGGTGGAATGGCTGCAACTTGACAGGCACTGCCTGGTCTGATTACAGATAGGAAAGTAAGGCACAACACCATCATGCTTAGGTCCAGAAGCAAATGAAAGGCCCTCTTTCCATCTCAACTGCCACTGCTTTGGCCTCAGAGGGAGAGACGGAAAGGCAGGTGGGGATCCATCATTGTCATGCCCTGCTTCCAGGGCATAGACTCTGACTCAGAGTCTAAAACAGTGGGTATACCAGAGGCTGAAACAGGAGGCATCCTAGGGCCTGCTTTACAGAATGAGGTTACAGTGCCAGAAAAGGAACAGGGGGTGGTGCCAGCTCCAACAGAGAGTCCTGCCTCTTTAGATATAGAAGAGAGACCCAGTGTCATTGTCTCAGGATTTATAACCGGCAACAATCAATCACGTCACAGCTGTGTTAGGCTTTGGACCTATTTAGCTGACATCCTTCCCCTCCAGGAGTTGTCTCATCTGCTACCTTGCTGAATGCCTTGATGAATGCCTGGATTGACCTTGGACACTCCCTTGCTGTGGAACCCTGTCAGACTTTGTTTATGTTGAATTTCATGTATGACTCCATGCTTACTGCCTGGAAGTAAGTAACCAGGTGGGAGTTATTTCAGTTTGTTTTGTTTGCCTTATCAGCTCTGTTGGAACTGACAATCATGACAATCATGCCTAGGCCTAGAAGCCAATGAAAAGCCCTCCTTAAATCCCAATTGCCACTGCCCTGGCTTCAGAGGGAGAGAAGAAGAGGCAGTATCTGCTAGACTTAATCTCCTCCTACACTGCCATCCCCCTTTCCTTTTCTATCATATCTGAATTAGTTTGTAAGCCTGAAGGCAAAGAACTGTTTTGTTGTAAAGTGCCATGTACAGTGATGGTGCTATATATTTTTTTTCTTTGTTGATATTTTTTTTTCTAGGAGAAGGGTCTGGACAAATGGACATCACACTGTATGCAGCCCATCAGACATAAGCATTGTATTGCCAGCCCCATCTAGCCAGCCCCATTGGCAGCAGGCCTCCAGGAATCTAAGTAGAAATCTTTCTCAGTGCTACCTGGAGATGCCAGAGACTGAACCTGGTCCTTTTGAACTTTAAGTACATGATTTGCCACTGAGTTATATCCCTACAGAAAAGTTTAATTACAATTGTGAGTCTAATATTTCAATTTCATAGGTTATATTATATTAGAAATAGACAGTATAAAATCAAGATGGTTGCATTGGTCAGTTTGATTTTCAGTCACATCTGGTGCTTTCAAATGTTATTTTGATTCCACTATGATGAATTCTGCAGATTTTGGTAACTGTGCAACAAATGCACTGGAGAAGGTTAATTTGTATCTATCTGCAATGTACTTTTAACCAAGAGAGGTAGTTTTCTTCTAAAAATGCCAAGGCAGGGGAAAGAGGAGCAAACTCAGTTCACCTCCATAAACATAGTTGAATTCAAAGGCAGGCTTTTAAGAATTAAAAACTCAAAGTGCTCTACTCAAATAGGCAAGTTTTTGTAAAAAATCAATTTCTTTCAATCACATCTAGGACAAAGCAGTAGCTATGATGGCAGCCAAGATAAAAAGCTTTGGTTAAGTTAATCCAGCCATGCTGTACATCAGTTCCAATTTGTTTTAATCATTTATTGTCATTTTTCAGATGTGCAGATATGTAACCAACAACATTGACCTAATAATGGAGTAGCAGAATTTTTTGTAGTTTACCAATTCAGGACTGTTACACTGGACTTAAGATTAAGAAGAAGGTCACCTAATTATTCCAGATCATGTTCCATTTATTTAGATTGTATTTATTTTATTTGTTCTTCTCCTTCTCCTTCTCCTTCTTCTTATCTTTATTTGTTTCTCACTTTTTGTCCAGCATTGGGCCTCAATGCTGCTTACATGCTAAAACAATACAGTTCAAAAACAAATAAATAGTACATATTAAAACAGAAATAAACTATAAAAGAATTCAGACAACTAAAAATAGATCAAAAGTAGCAAATAAAATTAAAACAGTATAGCACTGCCTAGGCCATTCTTTAAAAACCTTCTCTATTAAAATGCCTGTCTGAAAAAAAAGGACTTTGCCTGCCACTGGAAGGACAACAAGGAGGAGGCCATTCTCGTCTCCCTGAAAAGGGAGTTTCAGAGTTTCGGGGCTGCCACTGAGAAGACCTTATCTTTGTTTCCCTACCAACTGTGCTTGCAATATGGTGGGACTGAGAGAAGAGCCTCTCCTGGCCATCACAGAGTGTGGACCAGTTATACAGGGAGATATGGTCTGTCACGTAGCCTGGACCTGAGCCATATAGGGCTTTATAGGTCATAACCAGTACTTGAATTGTGCCTGGAAACAGCGCCTGGAAAAGTGGCAGCGAGTGGAGCTGTTTTAACAGGGACATGGGCCATTTCTGCATGGTGTCACAGTCCTGGGTTTGAGATGTGATGGCAGCAGTCCATGGGTTCTGCTTTTGCATGACATTATGGTCCCACTGCCATCCCGTCCCCACCTGTCACAATCATGGGATATTCACTTAATGGAATAAATCCTTTAAGCACCAGTTATCACACACTGCTCCCACCCTTCCCGGCCATGTAGAAGGGCAAGAAGCATGATGGAGGCACTTCCTTCCCCAGAGCAGCATGGTAAAGAGCCTGGCTCAGTTGTGGAAGACAGGCACTTGTCACTTGCGCTCCCTTCTGCAGGGAGCCAGCTAGGTGTGGAGGGGAGCATTCTCAGTGCTCTCCTTTCCTGTCAAAGATGCTGCTGGGATCACAACAGGAGGACAACAGGACCAGGTAAGATGCGGAAATGGTCATGGTATGGTCTGTATAACCTGCCCCAGGTGACAGTCTGGCTACAGGTCTTTGAATCAGTTTCTGAATACTCTTCAAAGACACCCCCAAGTACAGCATGTCACAGTAGTTGAAACGGGATGTAACTAAGGCAATGCTTAACTACTGGGAGGGGGGCTGAAAATTAGTTCAGGGGCTGTTATCAATAGAATACTCATGTAAGCAAATAATCAGTGAGACCTTCCAATACACATAGGAAGCATAATCAGTTTTTGCACAGTAATAGCAAAGTCAAGTCTACTAGAAGTTAAAAGCTTTGCAAAGTTTTTGCCTGTAAAATTTTGAAGGTTAAACATTTTCAAAGTTGCCTGGGCTTCTAATGAGCCTAGGGTGAAAGAAATCCAGGCTGTAAATGTGTTTGCTAGATCTGAGCACCTGAGACTATTTCAGGTTTGATGGCTTTCTTCTGAATATGTGGAGTCTTTCTTGACCCACATTTCTAGCAATGCTTCTTCATGGTATTTGTGGTGCAGAGGTTAAACAATCAATCACTCAATTCTATGTGACATTCAAAACCTGACCACAACTGGTTCTTAGAAAAGAATATTATTTTATAACTTAATAGTGATCTCCATCTCTCACTAATATATAAATGGCCATTTCTGAGCTGCCAGTTGTAAAATCCTTTACTGAATGCTATTTGTCAAAACACACACACACAGAAGGGGCTCCATAAATACATAGAACTCCAGGTCATACTAAGTTGTTTTTAGTTAAGTTTTATTGACAACAGTGTGGAATTTTCTAAGACCGAGGTATTATTTTTGCAAGAGTCATTTTATTATTTCACAACTAGAATTTTTACAGACTGATTCAGAACCATATCTGAAGTTCTCCAATGAAGTGGAGATGTCAAGGATCACTTTATACAGCGTCGTTAAAACATTGCAGGTTGCCACAGCTTCAGAGGAATTCAGTCATATTCCAAAGAGGATAAAAATTAGATTTGGCTGTTATTGCTGCATCGTCATATCCAGGAGATGATGACATCCTTCTGGGCAGGGAAGGGGGAAGAATGCCAAATACTTCTTGGCTTCTGTTGAAGTGTTGTAGGCATAGATTTTTAGGTCATCTATTTCTTACCATGTCTGCTTTCTACATAAAATGCACGTTCTCAGATTGTGCGCTCAGCTGCAATAGAGTTCTGATTGATCAGTATGGCTTAAACACCAATGATAATTTGGACTCTCCCCCCATAACTGTATATTATAATGGAATAGTGAAATTGTATACATTGAAATTACATATAACACTGGGGAAAGAAGAAGGGAAGCAATAGGCAAAAGGGCTTTTGTTCCTTTCACTTCCCTGTTCTTTCTCCTACTCATAACACTTTTCTCCAGCCAATTTTCTCCCCAAAGAAAACTCTTGCAAAAATTATACCTCAGTCTTACTCCCAGTCACAGATCCCATCTCTAAACAAAGGTCTTTCTCTGTCTACTGTCCACTTCTCTGCTTGAAGCTCAACCCTACCAGTTGCTAGCATTTTGTTGGGATCCACATTGTAACTCAAGAGGCTCCCATCATAACATGTCGTTAGACCCATTCCATCCAGCTAAATGCCTTTTTGATGTGTTGGTCTAAAATTCCCATCATCCCATCCCATCTTGGTTAGGTTGATGAGGATTGCAATCCAACACAGATATAGGGTCCTAGATAGGGCAAGGCTTAGTTAAACCCTAAGATTTTGAACTCTAGAGGAAATTAATGTGGAAAAGACTGTTCCCAGTGGGCATCTCTGACAAAGTGCTGGAGAATGCCTCGTTTATACTTATTCTGCTCAGCTTCCCAAGAAGAAAAAAAATATAACAGTGACTAAACAGCCAACAGTTTTCTTCCATCTAATGGTTGTTGTTGTTGTCATCATCATTGATAGCATTGTTACCACCTAGAGGTAGGCATCTGTAAGAATGAATAATTTCAGCCCTCTCCGCCCACAACATTGGGAAAAATTATGACAGTTTTTGCATCTTGTTCTGTTATTGTTACTATTATTTTGCTTTCAGCCAATTGTGCTTATAACTGGAATATGCACAAAATCAGTGTTTTTGCACAGAAAACAGTTCATTTTTGCAAAGAACACAATTTAATTTGTGGCAAATACATTTATTTTGTTCAAAACTTTTTTTGCACAAAAATGAATCACAAATAAATAATTTGCACAGATACTTTTAATGCAAATACCTTTTTTATTTGTTTTTCAAAAAAATTCTTAAAATAAAACATCTCACAGGAATTGACGGTTTTCTTAATGGGTTCTCTGGATGTGTTGAAAAGCCTTCTATTATCAAAGATGAGAAAATTTTCTTCTATTTTATTCGATTTATATTCTCCCTTCCTCCCAGGTTTGCACACATTATAAGTTGAAACAACACATACTTAAAAAGCAATGTTTCTTTTGCATGCTTATCTTCATTCCTGTTCTTATAGTTATTGAGCAGAAGTGGTATGTCTTCCTCAGGGCAGCCCAGAACTCAGTGTGATAAATTGCTGAGTAAATGTTTAGGATCATTCTGCACGCAGGGTTGGCTCCTCCATAATGAAGCAGCTTCATCATGTGACAGATGCTGGAGGCACAAAATAGTGGCAAGTTGTTAAAGGGACAGAACTATCTATGTTACAGAGCTTCTGCTATGCTTAATAAGGTACCCTGCTCTTCTAGAGTGGAGTGGACTGTGGCAGTGCTGAAATAAGAATCAACTACCAGTCCACTTGGCTTCCATCTGCTTGTGAAAGGGGGGCAGTTGTCCTTGTCTTTTTCTTCAGACAGCAAAATATTTTAGGTCCCTTTTACCTACAGTTTGTTTACTGCCTCCACCCCAGCACTCTTATTTGTCTCTGTTAGCTCCATTATTCAGGATACTAAAGTAGCAGGAACTTTTTAAATCTAAAGGGGTGGTGGTGGTTAAGAACAGGAAAAAGGGTTGTTTTTTTTTAAATTGCTTGTTATGGCTCTCCCTTAAAAAAAGCAATTACATGTAACTCTGTCTCGCTTCTGTACAAGATAATAAAAATGTTAATTAGCAATCTGCTACTTCATTTCCTCCATCCCACATCCCTTGACCTTGCTTTTAATATTTTATGGCTTATTGTATTCTTTTACCCTATTTACAACCTGGTTCTGGACATGTTTACTAAGAAGTAAGCTCCACTTCACTGGGTATATTTTCTCAAGTAGGTGTGCACAGAATTTTCTTCTCTGAAAGTTAACTATGATGCATTTCACATGCATGAAATACAAACATCCACCTAGCCATCTTAGCTGGGGAGAGCTTGCTAGTCCTCTTTTCCTCTGTAGGAAGATTTAATCTAGACACTCAGAAGTTCAAAAGTGGATATAACTTAAAGCTACATTAAATAAAAAGAAAAAGTTAGTTTGTTAATTCCTTGGCTTCAGATGCAAAATGCAGAAAAAGATGCAACAGAATAAATGCGAGTTATAAGCTGTTCATCCTCATTCTGGATTCCTGCCCTATATTCCAATGACAGTTTCTGGATTTTTTTCAGAGATATACGAAACATATTACTGTGAAATAGAGGTGCATGCTTTCCAGTTTGCAGCCCACATACACTCAAGCTATTTTAATGAATGGCAGTGTTTGTATTGCCTTTCCAATGGGATAAAATTATTTCAAACAGAATGTTGCAGCTTGTTTGCTGCCATTATTACTAATTATTTCTTGGTAGTACTTGAAGTGGTTTTTGCAATAGGCATTTGTTTGTAACTCTATATTAATTGCTTATTTTTTAAATATATATTTATAGTGTGGGTCCAATTATGGTGCAATTTAAAGAACTCCAACCAAAATAATGGGGGAAAACAGTCCAAAATTAAAATAAAACACATCCATGTAGATCTTTCTAAAGAATTAAAGCAATCCAGGTCTAGAACATATTTAACAAGAGTTTCTTCATTTCCTTTCCATGTGCGAATTATAAAGAGGTGGAAGTTAAACCTTTTCAAGGGAAACAATTCTTCTATCGTTATTTTTTTCTCAAGTTCATTTTCAGTAAAATACTCAAAGCATCCAATCCACTGTTTGTGTTTTGGCCAGAACTTTGATCATCAACGACTTCTTCTAAAGTGCAACCATAACCTAGGCAAAGGTCCTCTTAGTTGTGCAGTTCTGCAACCCAGATTTCTGCACATCTAGTCTTCTGAAGACTGGGAAGAAAACAAAACAAACCTGAAAATTAGGACTGCTGTTGACATGATTCCTGAACACTTTCTGGCTATTTCAGTTTGTTTGCTTTGCTACAACCAGATATATGTTATAAATGTTTATTTGTACCATGGTATAATAACCAATAAAGTACAACATTGTTCTGTACAATGATCAATAATCCTTAAGGCACTTTTATGTTTTCCATCAGAAAGGAATAATTGTTAAGTATACCTCACTGTGTGTTTTGTTTAAAAAATTATGAGTTCATCTTGGTGTGCTTTATGCCAACAAATAGGAGTTGTTGTTTTTTTTAAGAGAAGATCCTGTTTGCTAAAATTCTGAATGTTGAGCTTGATGTCAACATTCATCACTGAAAAGCAAATAAATGATTCTAGGTGTTCAGAATAGCAAATAAAAGAAGAATATTAGCCTTAATTATATAAGAACTGTTTTCCCCAAGGCAGTGGTTAGTGCTTTTTTCCTTCCCATCCAAATGATGTCGGAAGACAGAACATAAAATACTGTCATTTGTTGTCCGTTTCTGAATGTTATAATTCTGCTTTTATTATAAATGTAATTGCATTACATTGTTTTGTGAATAACAATTTCTGGACAAGAAATGTGCCACAATTAAATTATGGTAGACCTAAGCCATCAGATATAAGCTAGTGGCAATTTTGACAGTTAAGAAAGTTACAGGCTTTTCCTCCAAGAGCACTGAAAAGTTAATTTTTCTGTAGAAACTCCCAAAATCCCTAGTCATGCTGACTGGCAAATTCTAAGAGCTGTAGTTCAAAAGGTACTTTTGCAAGCTAAGATTATGATGGTGACAGTAATTTAAATTAGGAATGTATATGCCTTCTTGATTCTAAAGTATCTGTTTAATTACACATGCAATGATAAATGAAAGGGAATTTGAAGATGTTTAATTAAGAATAATTTAAAATATACTTCTCTATTGGCACAGTCAAGGACATGATAATTCTAAGTCCCAAGACAAAGCAAAGGGAGTCAAGAAGCAAGATGTGTCTGATGACTGCATCATCTTTCTCTACCTTCCAGGACATGCTGCTGGTATTAAAATTATGCAAGGTAGCCCATCATTGTGTTTATAACAGTGATCAGCCATACTGTTACCCCAAAGTGTGGGTGACTCAGAGGTCCACTCATAATGCCAGTGCTTCAGTGAAACAGTGGGCAATATTAGCTCAAAGAGGGAAGCCTGTGAGAAGGGGGTAACCTAGCAAGAATTTTTTAGATCTTTTACACATGCCTATGCTGGTATTAATACAAGAACCCCAGCCAGAGATTCAGATAATATTTGTTTTATTGTGGGAATCAAAATCACATGCACACAAGATCCAAGCAGTTTCACCATCACACAAGCCTAACTGAAGGAAAAGGGACAAAAAGCTTGGATAGTGAGAGTTCAGGGTAATGTGAGTGATATTTACCTATCCAGAAGTGAAGAGTTGAAGTGATGTGGCTAAGACCAAGATTCCAAGGGTAGTTCAAAATGGGAATTGGAACAGCACAGTGGTGGCCAGTATGCCACAGTACTATAAGCTGGTTCAGAGCCAGGGTTTAAATATTCTTTTTCTGCCTTGAGGGGGAAAGTGTTAATGGCTGTCTGGCAGAGTAAACACTGGGGTCGAGAATGAGCTAATGTGTTTAGCATTAGGTAACAAAGGACTGATGGGAATTGTGATAGCTCCTTAAGGGCGGGACAGGTGAGGGGACAAAAGGGGAGTTTTGGTGGGCAAAAGAAGAAGGGAAAAAATCATCATCATTCCATGGAGGCAGTTTCAGGTGCTATTGTCTCTAAAGATCACATTGTTGCGGGACATCTGTAAGTCTATTAGCACTGGATTTTCGCTGGCTATGACCTAGCCATGCCCTGAAGTCCTAATCTGACCTAACTTTGCTATGCATGGTGCAGCCAGTTCCTTTTTGCCAGTAGACTTCCCAGCCATAGCAGGGTATAATTTATATTTCATGCCAGTTAATATTTGCTAATTTAAACCATATCATGGAGTGGGGGCGTACAGCCTGGTAATAAGTCATCTCTGACATTGTACAGATACTTTACAAAAGAAGTTATAGAGATCTGTTCTTTGCCTCTGCACAATACAGTAAAAAATGTATCATCATAACCATAAAGAAATAAAGTATCATATGAAAAAAAACACTAATTGTTTTAAAGCATTTTTAAAAAATGGATGAAAAAATAGTACAACCCTTCAACACTTCTACAAGAACCAGTGAATGCCCAAAAGCCAGTAAAATAAAAATGTATTTGCCTGTTGACAGGAGGACAGAGAGAGGTTGGACCAGCCTTCTGTTGAAAGGAGTTCCACAGCCTGAGGGTAGCTACTGAGAATCTCCTGCATGTTCTTCACTAAGCCAAACAGGTCTCTTTTTGAAGTGGTACAATCAGAAATAAAGTTTTAAGAAGACAGATATTTTGTTTCTGGAAACTGTATTTTTAAGTGTTTCTTTCTGTAAAAACTCTGTGTGCAGGCCGTAGGGAAAGAAGGATTGGCTTGAGTGACTGACAGTTCCAGCTTCTGATTTAGGGACACATTTTACCATGAACTGCTCAATCACTGTGCTTGGAAAGAGGATCTTAACTCAGATTACAAATTTCATTTCTCTGCATCTTTGCTTCCTCTGTAGAGAAAGAGAGCAATCATGCACATTTAGGATTTATCAAGTATATTTTGACCACAGATCAGCACATGTAAAATACAAAACACTAAAAATTTGAACAGTGAAAAATTGATATAAAATACAGAATTAAATACAAATGTGGTATACAGTACAATAAAATACTACATGAACAATAAGCTCCTAGATAAAAATCATAATAAATAATAAAATATAGTTATTTTTATCAGTGTTTTACAATAGTTGATATAAGCCACATAAAAACTAGCCATTAACTGTAACTTGTAGATTCTGCTCTGGCATAAGATGGAATAAATAAAAATTCCTAGATCCTTCCATGAATGTTCTGTAAAATGGGAGTATAAATAAATAAATGAACAAAAAGAAACATAGTGCATTTCCATACTAGCCTGTTATAGCGCTATGATTCCACTTTCAACATCCTATGGAATACTGGGGTTTGCAGTTTCAGGAGGGGCCGCCTGGCCCCTCCCAAAACTGCAAACCCCAGGATTCCATAGGATGTTGAAAGTGGAATAATCACGCTATAAGAGTGTAGTGCGGAAATGGCCATAGTCTTGGTGAAATAAATAACATAATAAGAAATCTTCAGCTTTTATCAGAGAGAAAACATGTACATTTAGCAGTTAGGTGGTTGTCAGTTTAGAACTCAATTGTGCTTACTTTAACCAGTTGTAATTTCCTTTAATTTAATATTTTCTCCTTGCTTTCTAGTTCCTGATTCATTTCCTTTGCCTTCCATCCAAAACAGAAATCTCCTATTACATACTGTATGTGTACTCTTTTGGGGCTATCCTTTGCTGCTCTTTCCTTCTTAGGCTTTTGTGTGTAATTTCTTTATATCAGACTGCTCATCCCATTCCTTATTCCATTTTCTTCCCCTGAAATCAATATTTCTCCCACCTCCGTGCTCACAAATATTGTTCAAACTTTCTAATTTCTTAGATTTTCTCTTTGGCTTTCTCCCAATGTTTTCTTGATATATTATTGGCAGTTAAATCCCTCTGCCCTATTTTCTTAGAATTTATAAACCTTTAATTTAAAATTTTGTATTAACTAGTACTTGCAATTCAGTTCCTGTTTCCTGTCCTTCAAGTTCTTTTGTGTGCATTTGAGTGCACTCAAAACATGATTATTCCTATTATTATGCTGTCAGGGTCCTAAATCCTTCCTTTACTTTAAATTAAAATTTTATTTTCTTCTTCTTTTGATCTCTTCATCCTTCAGGTTTCATTTCAGTTTAATTTCTTTTTATGCCATGTGTATGTGCATACACCCCACTCCCAGTCTGTTTGTGTGTCTTCAGATATAATATTTATTAGTAAGAAGATTCTTACTCCTTCTTTTATTTAAAATTCAATTTTTGTCACCCATCTTACATTGCTTCTGTGTGTTTCATAGCATATGTTATTTTATACTTTTTACAAGTATAGCTGGATTCTGTCATGAGTATCATGTGGTGGATAGTTGTGTTGTGCGTGAATTTGTTTTGGCATTAGTATTAGTTGTTCTTTTACACTGATATTATGAATTTTAACTGTTGTTTTTAATCGATGTTCTGTTTTTAAGTGATATGTTAATTTGTTGTTGTTCCCTGCCTTGATCTCAGGTAAGAAAAAACAACAACTATTAATAATAACAATAAATGTGATAATTATTATTTAATGCACACACACATATACAATGTTGTGTGATGATTAAAAAAGAGAAGGGGTTTATGAAATCAGGTAACACACAGTACATTTTAAGTATCACCCTTTTCCAATGGAAGAATGATACATCTCTCTTTTTCATGCATAAGAAAAGGAAAAAATGTGTTTCACTCTCAAAAGTATAGGAAGTGGCCCAGTAGACAGTGGTGGGCTTGAAGGAGCAATGGTCTTGACCTCTGTTAAGAGAGCTTGATATGTTGAGTAATGTGATCCTTGTCTTAAAGGAGATTCCTTTCCTCACAATTCACTGGAGACGATTTTAGATAAAGGCCCACGGATGATTATATTCTTTGCCATATGAGTTTAAACCATTAGACTAGCAGCCCTGTTGGATACAGAGCAGGAAGATAAAGCTAAGAGAAGAGTTTTCAAAAGCTTTCTTGACCATTTTAATGATCTGGGGTGGTCCAGATAGCTCATTATATCTCTCTCAGAATAAAAGCTTGCCTTCCCATATTTCTTTTGGAGTGTAAAATCAAAGGTCTCCCCCTTACTGGGATGGTGCTGAGTAGTCTTGACAAATAAGAAATATAAAAGAGAAGGTTAATAACATGGAGAATGAGGGAAGTGGGAGAGAAACCTGCTTTAATTTATGATTTTAAGCATTTCATGTTGCTTCCATAAGATTTTGCTTCATTGTGCACAATAAGGTCCCTGAAGGTTGAGAATTATTCTTATTAGTGTGGCTTTCAACTGCTCGGTTTCTATCTCTGTTCATCAGTCCCTGTTCACAAATGCCTTTGTGTACAGCAGATTGTTCTGAAAGACTTTCTGGTAAACTTTACCCATGTTCTTTTCTTGTGTTGCTTCAAGGCTATTTATTCCTTTTATAGGCACCATCTGTCCTAATGAGGTGCTAACAAGTTGTGCTGTGCAGTATATCTTCCTCTTTAGATATTCTAATAGAGCTGGTGTGTCTGTGTTATTCCTTTTGGTCTTGATTACAGGGTTGTGGAGAAAACAAGTAAAAGGCTGTAACTCTGGTAGATGGTATAATTTTGTTTGCAGAAGTGTTGACGTTCAAATCCGTCTTAGCTTTCCAATTTTAAGTCGATCTTGAGGAAGATTTTTGCCTGAATATTGAAGATACACTGTATGATGGAGGTAGACTGTACAATATTTTCAAAATTCTCTGTAAAAAAATTTCACTTCCAATGTAAATGCTAATGACTGTTCCTCAGGTCCTCTGGAGATGCCAGCCACAGATGCAGGCAAAATGTCAGGAGAAAATAGTAATAGAACACGGTCTCAAAGCCCATAAAACCCGCAACAACCTTTCTCCTATTGTTTGTAATGCTTTTAAGAGTCCATTCCTATAGATTTCTGCTCCAGAGGTCCCAGGGAGTTCAGTGAGGCTTACTTTCAATAAGTAGCTTTAGGATAGGGATGGAGAATGTGGAACCTTAGGACAATATGTGGCCCCTGAGCCCCATTTTGGGGGGGTCCTAAATCTTTCTCTTTGGTCCCCCAAATTGCCTTGAACCCCCAATGCTTTTTTTAAAAAAAAATCAGCTTGAATCTCAGGCAAAATTATCAGAAAATTGCTCCCAAAGTCCCCAAACATATATAGATATGTAGTCATGTAGGGACGGGGGGGGCAGGGGGTGGTTCATCTCAAGCAGCAATGTTTTTGGGGCATACCAGCCTGTAGCCATGCCCCTGCATGCCCTGGCCACACCCCCACATGCCCTAGTCATGCCCTTGCACACCGCAGTAATGGCCCCTTGTGCCGTAGCCCTCGCCCCCTTCCTGCCTCCCTCTGCACACTCCAAACGCTGCCACTGCAGATATGCAAAGCTTTTTCCAGCACTCCAAACCTTCTCAGAGTCCCAACCCTGCCAAATACCTTCTTTTCTCTCCATTTTCTTTTCAAAAGGGCCACATGGAGTGATGTGAAATTACTTTTAGTTCCCATGTTGAAGAAAGAAAAGGAATGTATGGCTTGGGGATGAAACCTGTGTTGGAGTTAAGTGGAAAATTTGCACCTCCCCCCAATTGCTAATGAATGGCACATCCATGCTGTACAGAATAATACAATATTTGATTATTAATTTACATGGTCTCATCATTGCACATTGTGTTTTACAAAGTAGCATGACAAATCAAAAATGAAGTAGCTGCCTGTCCTGGGGAAATTGAAATCTACACATTTGGCAACTAGGGAGATTAAAAGCTTAGGCAACACTTGAAAATAAAGGAGAGAGATAGATCAAAATGCATTTGGGAGATGCTGAAGCAGATTCCATTGTGTTAGATATCTGAAACAATACTATTTGAAAAAAGAAAACAGAGTGGGCGTGAACTACTTCTACAGTGCTTTCCCACCATCTACTGCTGCCTATGCAATAAAAGAGAGTAGAGAAGGAGGCAAGAGAAAGAGGATCAGCAGGAAAGTGAGAGGAGGGAAGAATTGGAACAGAGCCAACTATGTATTACCAAGAATACAACCAATAACTTTAGCAATTTTCTTCGCACACCAAGAAAGACTTTGAAAATTTTGGAGTTTTCAAAGACTATTCAGAGTTTATCAGCTACAACATGGAATGGTATTTTTGTGTAGAAACCAGCATTTTTCTATGCTGGATCAACATTACATATCCAGAGAATAGTATTTCGACCCAGAAAAACTTCCTGTGCATAATATATCAACCAGAAAGCATCAACCTGAGTTCACTGCTGTGTTCTTCCAGAATGCAACACCACGACTCACAATAGCCAATCTCCCTGTCTCCTTCAGGCAGGCAGCATCAGTATGAGGTCACAATGACAGTCCTTTTTCCTCACTGGCAAGCAGCAGCAGCATAAGGTAGGTCCCAAAGGTCTCCCTTTCCCCAGTTTCAGATTGACAATATAGGAACAGCCATCCCATTAGGCACAAATGAGAGTACATGGTGATTAGTGAGCCTTAGAACAATGGGGTATGAAAGAATAATAAAGAGTGGGATGCTAGTGGGAGGAACTGAGAACTGAGAGAGAATCAAGGTATCCAGATGAAATATTGATGCTCACTTTAAATTTAGTGGGATGCCACTCAAAATATCTCACAGGACTTTTCTGAGAATTCCAGAAAATAGTATTTCTATCCAGAAAAAAAAAATCCTGTAATACTTTTTTCTGAACCAAAATACTACACCCAAATCTTGTGCAGAATAAATCCTCAACTAGGAAGATTCTCTTTGGTCCAGATTTAAATTGTCCAGCATTCTCAACACTGAACAAACATGTTTTTGAGCATTCCTTGAATATCTCTGAACATTCTATCCCCCCCCCATCCCTATTACATGCTATATGTAGGTTTTGTTTCAGTCATGAGTGTTAAATGGTTAAGTATTAAAACTTGACAGGATGTGTGAGTTTTGACAATGTACTGTAAATGAAAGCAGCAGGTGTGCACGTTGTCCTGAAACAACATGCAGGAAAAGACTGCTGGCTAAGGTTTGGATGAGTCATTTGTTTAAATGTGTTTACCACTCCTATTCTTCCAATTTGTCTTTGGGATCTCTCATCCTTTTTTGTCTTCACTCTCAGAGAAGTAGGCAGGCAGAAAGGTAGACATCTATTGTTCCTGCTCAGTTCAGTTCTCATATCTGTAACAAGTGGTTTCCAATTTTGGCTAATATCTTTGTTTGATTAACAGGCCCTAAAGATAAAGGACAAGAAAAGTGTTAGCATGGTCCATAGAGCATGCCTTTTATAAAGCCCCCTGCAAATATAATAAATAATGGCCAGTCTCCAACAAGGTACATCTGCTGATGCACCTGCCTTTGTCAGTGGAATCGGGTGCTAATGCTCTCTATAGGTAAACTGAGGCCATTTCCGCACTAGACTGTTATAGTGCTATTATTCCACTTGCAACATCCAAAGAATCCTGGGGTTTGCAGTTTCGGGAGGGGCTGGCTGGCCCCTCCCAAAACTGCAAACTCCAGGATTCCATAGGATGTTGCAAGTGGAATAACAGCACTATAACAGTCTAATGTGGAAATGGTCTGAGAAACTCAACAGAGCCAATTTGAAGTAAGTATTGAATGCTGCAGAAGAGAGGATACATGAACTTGGCTTTAAGCCAGTATTAGTACACATCTCCTGTCATGATGGGAATAGGAAATTAATAGAGGAAGTGCAAAAATGTAACTATGGCCCTTTCCACATGTGTGTGTGGGGAAAATGGGAGAAAACACCTGAAAACGGAGCTTACCAGCAGCTGGGCATGTCCATCACCACGCTGCTCCACACTTGTCCGGCATCCCAAATGACGGCTTCTGGTTGGTGGAGGCTCTCCACCAACTGGAGAAGCTCGCCAGCTGGAAGCCCGCCCCGGCAGATCTACAGGCACGCACTTGCGCGCGCCTGCAAATCTGCTTCTGAGCCGGGCAATGGAGCAGGATGGGGCTGCGCACTCCCTGGTTTTTAAAAACCATGCTGTGCAACCAGCTCCGGTCGCTCCTGCATGGATTGAGGTGTGGAACTCCAAAAAGTAGTCCACGCCAGTCCACGCTATGGTGTAGAAGACCTCCGTTGGAGGTTGCTCTGCACCATTTTAAAATGCTAATGTGGAAATGGCCTATATGTAAGGGAATGAGAGACCTAAGATAGAAATTAAAAGGAACTTTGGCAGTTGCTAAAACTAATATTTAATAAGAAGAAATACTTTGTGTCTGGAGGAATAAGATGAAATAGTGAAAAGAAGTTTTAACAAATTTATTAAAGGAAGATCCCTCTGCATGGATGCAGAATATGATGTTAGGTAAAATAAAAGGGGAGACTGTAAATGTAGTATTCAAGAGAAGGCCTCATTTTCGTGAAGCCAGGCTTAATCTAATCCGAACAGAGAGGTAGTTGTCAAAATATCTCCTACGGAATTATTTTTTTGACTCCCTTGGCCAGCTGAAGTGCACCTTGCCTATTGCCAACATTCTTAAGTGGAGGAGAGTTATGCGTTATCCTCTAGGTTGAATATGTGAAGCATTAAGATCTTTAATCTGTGGATCTGGAAATTCTCCCCTATATCCAAAGTACTTGAAAGAGATAGGACCTCTGTGGTATTCCAAGTTAAAATGGCTAGCCCAATGATTCTCAAACTGTGGGACAGGATGCTAAGAGGGGGTGGCATGAGAGTTTCTCAAAGGAGGCATAAGAAAAGCCAGCTTGCAAGTACAAGGGGGAAAAAAGGGCAAAGTGGTGTGTGTGTGTGTGTGTGTATGTGTGTATGTGCATGTCACTGATGATTGTCTGGTCTCTGCAAAAGGGCAACACAGGCCTTTTCCACACCGGGCGAAGAAATTGCCCCACGCTGATACTCACCGGACCTTTCGGCTCCTCAGTTTGGTCCATGGCACTCTGGAGCAGTGCATGCTCATCAATACACACTGCTCCAGCATCCCAAATGGTGGCTTCCGGTTGGTCAAGGGTCTTTAGTCAGACTCTGTGTCAGTTCTGGGCACCACAACTCAAGAAGAATATTGACAAGCTGGAATGTGTCCAGAGGAGGGAGACCAAAATGGTAAGAGGGTCTTGACCAACCACTGAAGCTTGCCAGCCTAAAGCCCGCCCCCGGGTAGATCACAGGCTCACATTGGTGCGAGCCTGCGAATCTGCATAACGGGGCAGGCTCGCAGTGGTGCACTGCATGCTTTTGAAAGACCGAAAGAAACAGGACTTTCAAAAGCATGCTGGAGGACCACTTGGGGTCGTTCTGGACCAGACTGAGATATGGATCTACCTTAAATAGGTCTGACCCAGTCTGGTCCGAAGTATAGACATCCTCCTTGGAGGACAGACTGCACCGTTTCAAAAACCCCATGTGGAAAAGGCCATAATGTGTTTTCCACTGTTATGCCTTCCACCAAACTCACACATAGCAAAATCACCTTCCTTTTTTAATGCTCCAGACATTCCATCACTGGCACAGCAGATGCATGTCCCTTAGCAACCATTAGGCAATTTCTTGGGTGGGGAGGAAGGAAGTGAAGGGAGGAGGCAGAGTGTGCAAGAGCTGAGTGTAAAGATGGAGGATGCATGAGGCACAAGGTCCCATGTGAGAGAGAGAGAAGGAGAGAGAGGCATAGGACAGGACACAGAGGGCCACAACATTGAGTGGGAGGGGCTCGATGTCCTCATGGAGTTGTAACGGGGATCACGGGGGTAAAAACTGCTGGGCTAGGCAATGGGTGCTCAAGTTTCCTGGTCAGGATTGCAGACCTATGATTCCTGAAACATGTGTGCAGGTCAGTGGTTGTTTTTCCCCATGTACTGAGTATGAAAACAGATACATCTGAAAACCAGGGGGTGGGGAGGGAGGGAGCGAACTTGTGCATTCAAATATCGTAGCTGAATGTCTTTTTGCTTAAGTCACATTTGGGGAGAACCATGAAAATACATAATCTGGATGTAGACACAAACATCACTCAAAACGACTCTACCATTCTATTCTGCTTTAGTCAGACTCTGTGTCAGTTCTGGGCACCACAACTCAAGAAGAATATTGACAAGCTGAAATATGTCCAGAGGAGGGAGACCAAAATGGTAAGAGGCCTGGACCTGAAACCAGATCCTATGAAAAGCAGCTTAGGGAGCTGTTATGTTTAGCCTGGAGTAAAGAAGGTTAAGAGATGACTTGTTAGCTATGTTTAAATATTTGAAGAGATGTCATCTAGAAGACGGAGGAGGTTTATTTTCTGCTGCTCCAGAGACTAGGACATGGAGCAATGACTTCAAACTTCAGGAAAAGAGATTCCATCTAAACATTAGGAAGAACTTCCTGATGGTAAGAGCAGTTTGACAGTGGAATACACTGCTTCAGAGTGTGGTGGAGACGTCTTATTTGAAGGTTTTTAAACAGAGGCTGGATGACCTACACTAGAGCAACTGAAAATCAGAACCTTTGCTATTTCTTTCCTTTGGTACTTTATTGTTTTTTCACCTTGGACCTATGGGACTAATGCATTCATCCATCCACTTGCCAAGAGCTCTCCCTTGGTCTGTCCAGTAGTACCATCCCTGAGACTATTTGTGGTTTTGTCACAGTTCATGCACACTCCTTTGAGCTGCCTGGAATCTGTGATGTTTGTCTCTTATGGTACAAGATGGCATTCCTTATTGGTAGCACATCAGGAAGAAGAGACAGTGAGCTTGTAGCCCTCAGATCTGATCCTTCTTTTCTTTGGTTTTATCAAGATTCAGTGACCATAAGGCGTGACATTTTCTTCTTTCCAAAAATAGTTTCACCATTTCATATGCCACAGTCATTTATGAATGACCAGACTTTTATCCCACCTGAGAAAAAGACAAGGTCTTTCATTCTTTCAGTGTGTGGCAGGCTTCAGTTTTTTATATAGACCATTATGCTTCCTTTCTTCAGCCTTCTCAGTTGTTTGTTTGTTATGCAGATCAGAGAAAGGGACTTATACTTTCAGCTCCAAAGATTGTCCAAGTAGATTGTGTTCACAATTAAGTTGGTTTATCAGCTGGTTAAACTTGAATCACCTGCTCTAGAAGTCATTCAATCTATTTGCCTTTTTGGCAGGGATACCAAATATGTGGGCCTGCAACTTGTTCCCAGCCTTCTACCTTGGTTTTTCACTACAGATTGGATCTATGATCTCATGACCACACTTCTGATGCTAAATGGCAGTCAAAGAGGCATTACATCAAAAATGTTACTAGAAAAAGGCGAAAAATTTATACGATCTGAAGAGAAACCAGAGTATATGATCTGAAGGTTTTTAAACAGAGGCTGGATGACCATCTGTTGGGAATGCTTTGATTGTGTATTTCTTAATGGCATGGGTTTGGAGTCAATGACCCTTGTGGTCTCTTCTAGCTTTATGATGCTATGATTTTATGTGAAGTACTTTAAAGATATCTGCAGTACCAAGAAAATGTTTATGCATACATTTGCTTCAATACTGTCAGCCAATAAGCACCAAAAGGCCTTTACATAAGCATGGCCCAATTCTGTTTCCTCAGCTGTGCTGGAGGGAAGATTATGGGGTGAGGGGACCCTTTCTGATTACACATTCTCTTGTGGTTCAGGGAAAGTTGGATCATTGATCCATGTTCTTCTTTACTTCCTTTTTTAATGTTGATATCAGAAGGATCTTGATTGAATCTGTCTTAGTTATTTCTCCAGGCCATTCAGATTCTTTTTATGTTTCCTTCCTTCTTTCTCATGTAAATAGCCCACTTGCTTTTCATGTTGCTAAATTTTGTGCTGCTGCATGTACTGTCCATCAAGCTTCAGTACAGGCCATCACCCTATCTCATTTGGAAATAGAACCTGCCCTGTTTCATGCTCAAAGTTAAATTCTTTTAGAGATAGATAGATAGATAGATAGATAGATAGATAGATAGATAGATAGATAGATAGATAGACAGACAGACAGACAGACAGACAGACAGACAGACAGACAGACAGATAATACTGCTGGTCACAGACAGATAAAGATATGATAGGCACATGCTTGTAATGTTAGGCCCTTTCCACACAAGTCGAGGGAATTGCTCCGTGCCGTTACCTACTGCTTCTTCTGGGGTCCAAAGCAATGCGGACTGTCCCTGAAGCTCTCCGCAGGGCTCCTCCTTGGTCCAGCGCGAATTGGAGCATTGTGAGGTCTGTAGATCCACACTGCTCCGGCTTCCAAAACGGCGGCTTCCAGCCTCCAAAATGGTGACTTCCGGCTTCCAAAATGGCAGCTTCGGGTTGGTCGTGGGTCCTGACCAACCACTGAAGTTTGCCATGCCTAAAGCCCACCCTCTGCAGATCGCAGGCTCGCATTGGTGCGAGCCTGCGAATCTGCACAAGGGAGCAGGAACACAATGGCATGTTCCAGGAAAATAAAGACCTGTTTTTGTGGTCTTTAGAAAACACACTAGAGGACCACTTGGGGTCATTTTGGAGCGGACTGATGTGCAGATCTCTGGTAAGTAGTCCGCTCCTAGTCCACTCCAAGGTGCAGACGACCTCCGTGAGAGGACGCACTGCCCCGTTCTAATTGCCTGGTGCAGAAAGGGACTTAGGTGCATTTCTACCCTCCTTGAGAGAAATCATAGTCCTCAACATGTCATCATTTCAAAGATAGTATCTGTTTTGTAGTTTAAGGACAGGAGGTAATTTTTTCAAAATGACCTGGGTGGAAATCTCAGTTGCTAGCTGTCTCTGATTGCAGAACTCTAGTCTCCAGCCTTGAAAAGTATAAGCACCAGGTGTCTCAAAGCAGACACTCAGGTTTGTGAATGTGTATCCCTGTTAGTTTATCAGATAAGGGAGCTGCTGACCTACCATCCACAAAGCTTCCACAACACCCTTGCAAGTGTCCTGGGATAATATTTTGGTTATCAATCTACCTCAGGGGTCACAAGAGCTCAATGAAGCAAGATTGGTTCTGTAAAAGTTTTTGCTTCTGGTTCTTCAGTTTGCATAGCAGTTGCTCAAGTAAAAAGATGGTTTGGTTTTTGAGACAAACTGCCCCATAAAGACCACATCTCTGCAAGAGAATAATTATAATAATAATCAAACAGACTATCTGCTGCCCATCAATGACTCTCCAAAGTATTCCAACTGGTGTGACCCACCTGATGTTGCTTAAGGCCATTTCCACACTACACTGTTAGCTATTATTCCAGCTTCAACATCCTGTGGAATCCTAAGGTTTGCAGTTTAGGGAGGGGCCTTTAGAATTCTCAGCCAGAGAGCTCTTTGGCCTCAGTAAACTACAAACCCCCGAATTCCACAGGATGTTGAAAGTGGAAAAATACCGTTATAACAATGTAGTGCAGAAATGGCCTATGAGTAAGGTAGGCCTTTTAAGGCATGCCCACTATCACTTGACTACCCTCTGGGCTTGAAGCTTCAGGCCAGCATCACTGACAATAATATGGCAAAACTGAAGACCCCACCCCACTTCATTCTGCAGTTGACTTGAGAAATTCTTTCTGCCTATGTTAGGCCTAACATAACATATGAACCATTCTCCCCCATTCTTGTTTAACCTTCTGAAAATGAATAGATTTTAAAGTATTTTCCCTTTGACTTCTGTTTGTTGTCATTTCTTAGAAGCAGAGAAAACATCTGCATTTAAATAACAACACTTGCCAAAGGAAATTACTATTTCAGTATTGTTACAAATATGTCAGATGGGGAAAAATAAAGATACTGTAGCAGTATAGCTTTTACATGTTAATTTTCTAATCTTAGATTGTTGACAGTCTTTGTTGTTTATATTTTGCATGACTATTCCTGCCTTTCTAGCTATCGGCTTATTCTTTTGTAAGAAAGATATTGGCACAGCTGCTCATAAATATACATAGAGGTGCTTTGGATTTGTCTAGTTTTCTACTTAACGGCTCCATATAAATTCATTGTGACTTGAAGGATTTGCACAGGTCAACATTACTGGTATGGTAAATACTATGTCTGTGTGCATGCGTATCAGTGTAACATGTGATGCTATTAGCCTGAGACTGATGCATCTGAGAGCCTGAATCTCCATTCTGGCATTACTCACCATGTTTTCTTGAACATAGGAACAGGTGGTGGCGGTGCTTAACTCTACCTCATCCATCATCACTTGAAGAGAGATGGCCCTATTTGTGTGGAGGCTCTGCATATGAGCAAGAACTATGGGAAATCAGGGTTCTTACTCATCTGGAGAGCCCCATATGAATAAGGAACCTGTCCTTTTCAGATATTTTGTTTTTGACAGAGTGGGTGGTGCCAGGCACTCTTCTGTGAAAAAAAAAATTGGTGGGAGATGCCCGGGTAGGGCTTTCTTTTGTTCAGGCATTACAATGAACAGGACTTCATGCAAAAAGCAAAAGTGAAGCATTACTCTTCTTTGGTTAGCAAAGTTGGACATGTCTTTTGAGTGATGCAACAGGTTCAAAAAGTGAGCGGTAGACAAATTAAGCGGTGTTACCTTGTAGCTGGAGGGGAAGACATCCTCAGAGTAAAGCTTCATCTTCAGGTGGTATGTATTTGTCTTCCTCTGTTTTAGAATCATAATTCTAAATAGTTACAGAAGGTATTTTATGAGTTATTGAGTCATGCTAGTCTGTAACAAATATCCCAAAATCCACAGGCAAGCAATGCCTTTTTTTAGGATCAATAAAATGTATACAGTATTGAGGAAGAGCTTTCAATGCATCCACATCTCTTGACTGAGCAAGATGTGAAAACAAGCAAGAAATGGTGCGACAGCAGAAGTGTTGTATTTTCCATTATTCCAACATCACAATTAAATAATGAACTTCCCTAGTAGTTGCTTTTAGTCTGAGGACCATCAGTTGGTTTCCAGGAATGAAATTCCTTTTGAATGAGTTTCTGAAGAAGTAACCATGTTAGTCTCTTGGAGCATAAAAAGGTGGAAGAGAAGGAGTAGGGGGAGGGAAGACTGATCTTTTTTTATTTGTTTATTTAACATGAGCTTTTGTGGATGGCAAAACACTTCTTCAGATGGAATACAAAATGATAGTAAAGCCTCAGGTTGTAAAACTTATTTTTAATAGAATATATTAAAAATGGAATAGAATATAACAAGATCCAGAAAGATGCAAATCATGACCCTGAGCCTACATTTTCAAAGAGGCGCATCAGTCAACAGAGATTTTTCAGGTCTTTATAGTTAATATTTAGTGTTGACACTGAAAAACCAGTTGCAGAACATTCCAGCATTCCTAGACATGCAGTATGGGATTTACAGGTCACAGTTTTTGAGCAAGGACATTACAATGAAAGACTAGAAAGTAAAACAGCTGAATTGAATTGTATCCATAAATTCTAATCCATTTCCACAGGTATGAACAAAGGTAATGGCTTCAGGATGTTTTACACACAGACACACAGACACAGACACACATCTGTGTGTGTGTGTGTGTCACAACACATATAAGAAAAATATTCTTTGAAAAGGTTTTAAACCCAAGGAAAGTGACCTTTGGTAAGTAGATTTCTTGCTTTCACTCATCAGCACTTGACCACTATAAAAATCTGAAAGATTTGTGTCAGCTCACACAGAAAATTTAGGGGAAAGGGCAAAGATCATGATTTGCATCTTTCTCTGTCCTATTGCATTCTATCCCACTCCCATAAGTGTAAAGAGATGCTTTATAACCTGAGGCTTTACTGTCATTCTGTACTGTATCTGAAGTGGACTGAAACCTACAAAAACTCATGGTAAAATAGAAATAAATTAGTCTTAAAGGTGCTGCTGGATTCCATTTTCCCCTCCTTTTCCCTTTCTCCTTTTTATCTTTTCAAAGGAATAGGCTTTGCCTGTTGCCCTTCTGTTTGTAGTCAAATAACTTTTTATTCAGACACTCTTTGGCAGCTAACTGACTGATAAGGAATGCTATGTAGAAAAGGAGAGTTGGTTTAATTTAATGCACTTTAAACTTGTTTTTAATTTGGTTGTTTTAATATGATTACATGTTTGTAGTTTTAATTATAAAACAAATGTGTATCCCTATTATAAATTTTAATTATCTTGTATATGCATACAGAGGAGAGAGAGAGAGAGAGAGAGAGAGTGGAAGAGGGAGTGAGAATATCCCAGAGAAAGGCAGGATCTAAAATAAAAGACTATAAAACTGTTGATTGACAAAGGGAAGAGTATCCGTTCCTGGAAACATGAGTCAATGTGTTACAAATTATAACCACAGAAGGCAGCGCTTGTGAAAGTTGAGTCCAAGAAGCCTAAATAAATATTTCTGTTCTTCATGCTGATGAAAATTGGTTCTAACTGAACCATTAATCTAGGCCAGAAGAACAGCCTTTCTCATTCACTTCTCCCCATGACAGAATGACTTCTTACTTCCAGAGTAATTCTGGTTGATTATAGCTGTGTCCATGTCTGGCCATTTACTAGGCAGGATAGAAAAGAGGTTGGTCGAGGGAGAACAGGCACTAGATCTTACTGCAAAATCATTCCTTGACAAAAATAAGGGAAAGAAGGAATGGATTTTGTTGACCTTGACAGTCTTGGGTAGCATTTATGCACCTCCAGCAACTTGTTTCAAGAAAATGAATAACTTGTCACATAGAGTCATAGTCCATTTCTGCAGGATGCTGTCATCCCGCACTGGGGATGGGAGAAGGTCAGGACCCAGATGAGAATTCTGCATGATGTCATCCGGGTCCTGTCCTTCTCCCATCCCCAGGCAGTGTGATCGAGCCACAAATCATTGACAGGTTTTCCTCATTCATGACCAGCAATCATGCAGCCCTCCTGCTGGCTGCCCACACTTACCTGGTGTGTGGAGGCCTTGGAAGCACAATAGCTGTGCTTCCTGCCCCAGCACGGCCTAGGACAATACTCAGCTGTGCTGCAGAAGGAAGAGGCAGTGCCATTGTGCTTCTTCCATTTGCAGAGGCAGCTGGTGCTGAGGGGAGTGCTCTTATCATGCTCCCCTCCCAGGAGAACCTCTACTGATATCCCCATGGGATGCCACTAGAATCAGGTAGGGTGAAGGAAGGGCCACAGATTCATAGAATCATAGGGTTGGAAGAAGTCTTATGGATCATCTAGTACAAACTCCTACTTAGTAAAGGATCTCTAGCTAAAGAATCTCTAAAGAGACTGGTCGCCAGCCTCCTTTTGAAGGTGTCCTAAGATGAAGTTCCCAAAATGTCTCTAGACAAAGGATTGCATTGATGAACTGCTCTTATGGTCAAGAAGTCCCTTCTAATGTTCATTTGAAATCTACCCTCCTGTAACTTCAGAACACTAGGTCTGATCCTACCCTCTGGGGCAGCAGAGAACATGCCTGCCTGTTCCTCTCTGTGACAGCCCTTGAGGTATTTAAAGAATGCAATAATGTCATCCCTCAGTTATCTCTACACCAAGCTGAATGTATCCAGCTCCTTCAACCTTTGTTGGTTTGTTCTCAAGCATTCACACTGTATAAGTAAGTAAGTAAGTAAGGCTTCTAGAAAAAAAAATGAACATGAGAGTTGGCATATTTTAAAATTCAAAGGGATAAAATATGTATAATGGAAAAAAAATGGCCAAAACACATTTTAGTCCATGGGGTTAGTTTTGTAAATTAAGTAAATTGTATAAATAAATTTCAAATAAAGGAAAATGCATTTTAAAATTGTGTGACTTTCAGTGCAGGAAGAAATCTCATAAGTCTTAGCACTCAGTACATAACAATAAGAAAATTCAGATGGGATTCAGAGAAATTCATCTGAATCAAAATTGAAAGATTTTAACATCACAAATGAAGATAGTTTCCCCCCCACACAGTTATCTTAGCAATACTTTTCAAAATGAACCCTTAGAGGAAGGTGAATATTAGTGTTCTTATATTGCCATATGAGTATGTGTGTGGTTAGACAATAGTTATCCTAGTGAAATGCAGTGACTTAGATTCTGTACATGTAAATAGAAGTTATTCTGCAGAAAAATACCCATAAAACACTTTAGTGGAGCAGATGATAGGTTATGTTGCAACTGACTGGCTTTCCAAATTAGATTTGCATGATTATAGTGAATAGATGCAACAGACAAGACAGGAACAGAAGCTTTATTCAAGTAAGTGGTGGATGAATCCAAATATTCTTCCCACTCATAAATAACCCAAATTTGATGGTATCATGTTTCCACTTCACTCCCTTGTTCATTGCATATAGGTATAGGAAGGCTAAACCTCAGATGCACATTGCCAGTTTCACTGTGTTACATATTTCACTGTGATATTTTTAACCACAAAGACAACAGTCAAGTAGTGATATCTGAAGAAGGAGTATGGTTGTCTAAATGAGCAGAGCTGACTAGGATTACAAACAGGAGACACTATCTTTCAGTATCTTTCATGGTGTAACTCAGCTTTGGATCATCCACATATTTATCACAATTGCTCAAACCTGGGGTTGTTTTCCATAGGCATGTTAGTCACTTTTGGATGACAGCATCAAGGATGATTTACCTATATACATGAACCATCCATTATTTGTTTGTGGGTATCAACACAGTGCCTGTGGACACCTCCATTGATCCGTAGAAGGCTACCTGCTCTGATTGCTTTTTGAAAAGAACTTATATGTTCCTTTTATTAAAATAAATTGCTGTTAGACTGGCCAAGTTAATTTTCTCATTTGTTGGTCTTCTGTAAAATTGATATGGTATTTGGGAGCTCAGACCCAGCCTTTGCTTCATTCTTAGATTCTTAGGCACATTACATTTTGTTACCCTGTTTACTGGGTGTCCCAGGAGGGACACCTAAATAATCAAACAACAACACAATGTTGGGGAAAATTAGCTGGAGCACTCACTAAAGCTAGCGAGAGGCAGGGTAACTTAGCAGGATCTTGCAAACCAGCGTCTACGGGGTCAGGCCAGTCAAGCAGCCAGACGGTTTAAAATAATAAAAATGGTGTTTATTAAGTACAGACAGATATTAAAGACACCACAGTCACACAGATAACTAAAGAATCAGAGATTGGCTTAGGAATAGGGATTTTCAGGGGGAAATGGGTGAATCGACACCTGTCTCATAGTCCTGGACCTTGAGAGCGAAGTTGGGGTGCGATGAAGAAGCTCAGCGCGATTGGATGAGGGGAGCTCGCCAAGCAGAGCGGTGGCAAGGCTGGATGGAACTCGGGAGCGATCCCAGGTTGAGCAGTCTCAGTTACTGGAAACTGAGGGGAAGGCTCACCAAGCAAAGCGGTGGCAGGGCTGGATGGAACTCAGGAGTGATCCAAGGAAGGTCTCGGAATCAGGGGTTTTTATAGGGTGAGTTGTGACTGCAGGCCATACCTTATTCGGTGAGAACAATGTGTTTTAGGTGTGGGACAAAGCTTTGGAAAGGTCAGAATTTAGCATGATTGAATCAGAGCCAGCTTAACAATAGTGTAGCCAGTATGCAAATGCGAAGCGCTTAGTACAGCTTTGTCAGGTTGCCTGCTTGGGGCAGGGAGCCTTTGTTAGTATCACGCATATGCAATAAAGGAGAGGTCCCTGAAGCGACGAACCGGCTGTATCTGGCCTGCCTGGGTGGAGAATGGAATGTCCAGCAATTATTGGCCATGCCTGTTTGTGTGCTTGTCCGGTGGCCTCACAAACACGTGGAGCAGGGTGGCAGAGGAAAGCTGAATTGTTTGATATCAAAGTGATATCGAGTGCTATCTCTGGGTACTGGACCTCAGTAACAACTTCTTCTAGGCCATTTCCACACTATACTGTTATAGTACTATTATTCCACTTTCAACATTCTGTGGAATTCTGGGGTTTGTAGTTTACTGAGGCCAAAGAGCTCTCTGGCTGAAAATTATAAAGGCCCCTTCCTAACCTGCAAACCCCAAGATTCCATAGGATGTTGAAAATGGAATAATAGAAGTATAACATTGTAGTGCAGAAATGGCTATAGTCTCAACTGGTTATCATCTGAGAATGCATTTTGGGGGTTTTGTGCTCAGCCCTGCCCACTGAGACAGATGTGATCTGTAGACCAAAGAGAGTGATGAACTCTGATTTGAGTAGTGCATCCTTACCACTTAGAACTATACCCATAATAAATATTTTTAAAAGCATATTTCCAAGTTGTGAAATCACCACATACGGCTGGGGTCCATACATCGACGATTACACATGTGTGAACAAGCTGAAAGTCTAGAACAATTGTCCTTTCTTTAAACAAGAGTAGAGACAAATTCTGCTGATGGTAGTAACTAGTAGACTTCATTTATTGCTGTCCATTATTAGAGGCTGTTGGTGACTTGACTGGATAGCTGGTAGAAGTTTAGTTTTGCTGGCTGAAGTAGCAAGTTGCTGTGATGATTTCATTTGTGCTAGCAGTTGCATAGAAAAATATTACTAGCACCTAAATATCAGGCATACTCTGAGGCAAATAAATTTTGTGCAAATAGAAGGAGGAAAAGCATTGCTGATTGGAATATTAAGTTATCTTGTAAATATGTAAAGAATAGGATATTTGATAGATGAGCTTATACAATCTGGAATTCTCACCATGACTTACTGTTCTTTCCACAAGATGGCCTTCTCTTACCTTGGAGCAGATGCCCACTATATATCCTGATTTTGCCAATTGTTCAAGATTGCTTTAAAGTTACTACTGCCTCTTAAAAATGTCACTTAAAAAAAAAAAAGACCATGTGGATCCTTACTTAGTGTTCCTCATGGTTTCCACTGAGTGACAGGCAGGCTCTTCTTGATTCTGTTTGGGCTAACAGAAATGCCAATGCCAAAGGAAATATGCTACTCTGTTCTTTGGATTTCAAGCTTTTTCTCATCTAGTATGACATTACAGGGGACACAGCAAGCCCCCAAAACCTCTTCTAAGCCCACTTGAACTGCTGTGCACTTAACCATGATGTGATCCCTTCTATTTCCTACAAACCTATCTTGTCATAATGGCAGCAGTGGGAAAATCATAGCACATTTCCAGCTTCTCCACTATGTTTCAGAATATTCACAGAAGAGTCCTGGAACACAAGATCCCAGTAATTTTCCCAGGGTGCATTGGACAGGGGTACTGTGGACAATGGAATCCTTACCACCATTCCATTTTAACTCACTTTTTTTTTTTTTAGAGAACCTAAGAGCAAATGTAACAGCTACAGAAAGTGTGACTGTACTTGAAATACTTCAGATCCATGAATCCCTGATCCCTGAACCACTCCTTGTTTAAAGAATACGAAAGAGGCCTTGTTTCACTACAGATGATTTTGAATCTGCCTGAATCATCCTGAATTGGTTGAAAGCTCAGGGTTAATTTAAATCTGATGCACAAATGTGACCCTCAAAATGGTGCCTCTGGGCACCACTTTACCCAAAGATCACTATCTTGCAAACAAGTTATTCCTCCTGATTTTCTTTACATGTCCTTTCAGGTTTCCCCCCCTCAAAAATAAAATAACTGAAAGACTGCAGAGACAATTGTCCAGTTTCTAGCATTGTATTTATATCCAGAGATGTTGCTGGATTCCCATGAACCACAGATTTATTCATCACAAATATAACTGGTATAAGAGATACAGATATAGATATAGATATAGATATATAAAGTAACTGTTTGTAGACCAGACCTTTGTTTTGAAGCATACCTTCTCATGCACCCAGAAAAAGGAAAAAGAAAAAAAAAATTCTTGGCTGGGGAGAAGTAGAGATAGTTTGGGTAGATCAGAGCTTTCCAGACTTTTCATGTTGGCAACACACTTTTTTGCCATGCACCATTTCACGACACAGTAATGCAGCTTAACTAGCAAACTGGAGGTACTCAGAGGCGTATCTAGGGTGGGGAAAGGCAGCTCCCCCAATCCTGGTTTGCTGTTGTCGCCTTCATCAGGAAAGGCCCCAACAAGAGGGGGAAAGCAGCCTCCTCCCACCTGGTCCTTGCCCGCTGCTGTCACTCTTGCCAGGAAAAGGCTTGGGTTTGTGTAGGGTCTTTCTCGGCCAGGGAGGTGAAACACCAACACACTATAGGCAACACACTAATGTGCCACAATACACCATTTAGAAAGCCCTGGGGTAGATTAAGAGAGTGGAGGAAAATGTCTGCAGGGATTTTCTTTCTTATATGATCCCTTGTTATTGTTGCTGTTGTGTTGTTTCATATGTTTGAGGCATATTACTGGGTTTGTTCTGGTATGTGCCTTCACACTGGGTTTTTGCCTGGATTTTTGTGGCGGTAGATGTTTTGACAAGGTTTATTTCTGTGTTTGGTATCAATGTATGCCACAGACAGTGTATGGCATGGTCAATTTTTTGTTGGTGTGCATAGTTCTCTGAACATCACTGGTTTGACTAATGTGGAATGTGTACTTTGTTCTGCTTTGTAGGGTGAGTACATGATGTAAGTTTCAGGGTCACATAAAATTTCTCCTTGAACTCATTTTCTCAATCAAGTTACTTTCCTTTGAGTCTCATTAGTTTGCCTTTTCTGAAATGAAAAGAGCCAAAATTGTGAGCATTGTTGTTTGTGTGTGTGTTTGCATGTGTGCGTGTGTTTTGAGGCTCAGAAACTACTCCTGCCACATCCATATGTTACTGCACAATGGTTTTTTGTTTGTTTTGTGTTTCTTTTAGACTCACCAGTTGATCTTCTATGAGACTGATGTTTTCTGATCGGTAAAACCCTGCAAGACAGCCAATTTGTGAATGAGCAAGCCCTCCTCGTGGCAGCTATTTTGTGATAGTGCACATACCACCCTTTCATAATTCATAGAATCATAGAATCATAGAAATGTAGAGTTGGAAGAGACCACAGGGGCCATCCAGTCCAACCCCCTGCCATGCAGGAACACCCTCAAAGCACTCTCGACAGATGGCCACCTAGCCTCTGCTTAAAAACCTCCAAAGAGGGAGACTCCACCATACTCTGAGGCAGCATATTCCACTGCCGGACAGCCCTGACTGTCAGGAGGTTCTTCCTGAGGTTCAGGTGGAATCTTCTTTCCTGCAGCTTGAATCCATTGCTCCTTGTCCTGGTCTCTGGAGCAGCAGAAAACAAGCCCACTCCCTCCTCTACATGGCATCCCTTCAAATATTTAAACAAGGCTATCATGTCCCCTCTTAATTCCTAATGTACCCTTCAGACAAAACATGTTGAGGACCCTGAGCTAATGTACAGTGTCACTTTTTTTTCTATTAGAAAACATCATTTTAAAAGCAAGGCTTAACTAGAATATCACAATAGCAACAATCATAGTAATTTGTTATATTACTTATTAATTTTAGAGCTGCTCTCCTGATTATTATTGTTTTGCAACATACTTTTGGGCTGTGTGTCTTGCTTTTTTACTCATGTTAACTATGAGATAAAAAAATAATATTTCCTTTCAATTCCTGTTGAATGTCTTTCTTGATGTTGCTTTCTACCACAAAAGCTTTACTTAGCTATTTTGGATGCAATCATCAGATACTTTTAAAAAATGTTTAGAGGACAATTGTATAGTTCTTTGTCTGCCAGACAGTCTGTCTTTTATTATTGTTTTCTCAATTTGATACGGAGCAGCATATATCATAAAATGTGACACATTAAAATTGTCTTTTCTTTTTAGATTTTTTTTTTATTTTTAAAAAAATTCTTGTGGCATTTTCACTGCAATATTTATGAGTGTTACTTTTGTTTCCAGATTAATAATATATCTGTACTTCATCTTGTAAATAAAATGATATAAATCATCAGGTACATATAACAAATGAGTGAGATATAGTTAGAATTGATTGTTGAAATTCAGTGGGGGTTTTTTTCTTTCAAAGTTAAAATTTCTGTTGCAGAGATACAATAAGATTTCAAACAAACAAACAAACAAAAGTATAGATGACATCAGTGTAAGACAGAAATGTCAGTGACTCCTAGCCATAATAGCTGAATGGAATGGCAGTTGGGGTGCAGAACTTTGGAGACATGTTTACTCTTTTCTGGTCCAAGGGATGGAGGCAGGTGCACCACAGAAATTATCTTGAATAAAGACAAGGAGGAATTAGTTTAGCTCTATTTCCATCTATTGTTCTCTATAAATGCAACCCATAGAGTCCAAGGAGGGTGTACCAGCCCTCATAAGCATAATTTTGCTCAGTCAAGATTCTACAATTTCTTCTTCTTCACATGAAAGTGGAGCTGGATGTAGACAGCTAGGATTTGAATTTGTGGAGAAAACAATGTAGTAGATTTGGAACCTATGGCATAGCAGTCTTAACCTTTTGGATATCATGGCCTCCTCTGAGAATCCGATGAAAGTTGTGGATTCCCTTCTTGGAGAAATAAACATAAATACGTAACCACAACACTTTTGCATTCAATTTGTTTTATTATTTTGGATATTGATGCCCTTTACCTAAACTAGCCTAATATTTAATTACTGGAGTGATTAACAAAGAGAACTAAAGAGTTCAATTAATAAGCAAACAAAAGTACAGTCTGTGTGTGTGTGTGTGTGTGTGTGTACATACATATACATGTGTGTGTGTGTGTGTGTGTACACAGACATTCTAAAGTTAAAAAAACAAAGTTCACTGGAAAAAGACATCTGCCTACCAAAAGCTGTTAATTTATTCTTCCTCATGGGAACTGCAACTCTTCTCAAGTTGTTTTTCTGATACCAACTTGATCCCTAGATTGGATCCCCAGGTTGGATGCTCTTTAGCAACTCATGTTAATTGCACTATTCTGCAGCAGAAAGAAAATGTTGAATAGAGGGAGGGTGTCACTAGGAACCCAATATGTGGTACAGAGCAGGCTTTGAGAGACAAAGGTGGTAAATGAGAAATCTCCTTCTTGGTGAGGTAAAACCTCATCTTTAAGTTGAGGTAAAGTCTGCATTGAAGATAGGGATGTAAGAAATAAATATCTTTTTTCTTAAAACAAGGCTGGTAATGTGTGGGCACAACTTTTCTTTTGAAGAATAGAAAACAGATATGAGAGTGCTTGCAGTCAGTTTCTTAATCTTTCAGAGAGACAGAAGTAAAATCAAACAAGTCAAAGAAGGAAGGACTTTTAATACTACTATTTTAATACTAATACTTTAATACTACAAAAATTGTTACCTAATCTGGTAAAGTACAGGGTTAAGGGCGGTCTTAGGGGAAGGAAAAAGGAACATATTTTCTTTTAATATTGTTTGAACTGTAAATAATAATAATAATAATAATATTTATTTATTTATTGAATTTATATTCCACCTTTCCCCCCAAGATAGGACTCAAGGCAGTTTCCAAAAGATTTAAAAACATTAAAAGTATATAAACAACTAGAACGCTGAAAGACATATAAAATTATAAAACTAACAATATATTTTTTTTTTAAAAAAAAACAGCTATTAAATAAGTAAAAAGTCTCCAGCTCACCCATTAAAGGGCTGTTTAAAAAGAAATGTCTTTGCCTACCTACAAAAGGAAAGCAGGCAGGGGGGCAGCGCAGCCTCCCATGGAAGAGCATTCCACAGGGTGAGAGCAACAACTGAGAAGGCTGTCTCCTGTGTGCTTACCAAGTGAGTCTGCTAGAAATAAAGAAAACGGCACCAACCTGATTTCACTACTATGTTGTTCTGGAATGCAACAACACCATGACTCACAATAGCCAGTCTCCCTGTCTCCTTCAGGCAGGCAGCATGAGTATGAGGTCACAATGACAGTCTCTCTTTCTCACTGGCAAGCAGCATCAGCATCAGGTAGGTCCCAAAGGTTGCCCACCACTTCCTTCAGATTGACAGTATCTCTATAGGAACAACCATCCCATTAGTCTTGAATGAGACTACATGGTGGTTAGTTAGTATTAGAACAGTGGAGTATGAAAGAAAGGATAAAGAGTGGGATGCTAATGGGAGGAATTGAGAGCAGAGAGAGAATCAAGGTATCTGGATGAAATATTGATGCTCACTTTAGATTTAGTGGTATGCCACTCAAAATATCTCATAGGACATTTCTGGGAATTCCAGTAATGGAAGGTTAACCTTCAGAATACTGTCAGGGGAGAGAAATGATTAGGAGGGGAAGGAGACAGGGACTTGCAGGCTCACAGAGAAAAGTGCCTATTCAGCTATTCTGAATAATTTAATTAAGTACATGAGGAAGAGGAAATAATCTAACCCCACCTCCCCATGTTGTTTGCAACAGTTATGTGGACAGCAACAGTTTTAAGGGGAAAGTCTCTTCTATGCATTCTATTTACTTCCCAAAGGGGAAAAATGTGTAAATAAGGCTAAGGTTAAAATGTGTAAATAAGATGTGTAAATAAATTAGGATATGTAAATAAGGCTAAGATTAAAATAAACATCAAAAAACTGAAATCAAAGCAATGCAAGAAGAACTAATGAACCAGAGATACCAAACTTTTTTCAAAAAGGTTTGTGGTAATATCCTCATTTATACTTATAAATGTGTGTACCACACATATATTCCTTGAGATGTCTCTAGAGTGCCAGTGTGCCATGAGGAAGGCAGACCAAAGGAAAGGTCAGCAAGAAGACTGAAAGTGGACCGTCCTGAGTAGAGAATTAGCAACAAGACAAGAGCCAGTGACTGACATAACCAAATATATGCTTTATTACTGAAATATAATATGATTATGTGCACAAAATATGGGTAGGACTGCTAGATGCCTGCATAATACTATAAAGAAGAACAGGGGGAAAGGTGGAACCTGATGACAAAGAAAGAAAAGGGAGAGTAAGGGGTGTCAGGCAGAGACGTGGCAACTCCAGCTGGACTATAACAAGGACTCAGAACATAAAGAAAGCATTGCTAGAGAGCATGTGGCTAACTTTCTTGAGACAAGGCTAGCGTGGTACAGCATTGTCTACCAACTAATTCAATATGCTAATTTGGTTTTCTTGCTCACTTGTTGATCAATGTGCTATTTTATGCACACCAATTCCATTTGTTATGGGCCATCAAGAAGCAGGAATCTTCCTTTTGTTTTTGTTTTAATTGTTAAACTCAGATGTGTGCATATAAGCTTCAGCAAGTTGTCCCAGAATGGTAAGGCTCTTCTCATCCATTACTTAGAAAGCAATGCTGTAATCATTAAAAGCCAGCATGGATTTCTCAAAAATAAGTCATGCCAGACTAATCTTATCTCTTTTTATGATAGGGTTACAAGCTTGATAGATGAAGGGAATGCTGTAGACGTAGCATATCTTTACCTCAGTAAGGCCTTTGACAAAGTTCCCCATGACATTCTTGCAAAGAAGCTAGTAAAATGCAGGCTGGACAAGGCTATTATTAGGTGGATTGGTAATTGGTCGACCGATCGAACCCAAAGGGTGCTCACCAATGGCTACTTTTCATCCTGGAGAGAAGTGACTAGTGGGGTGCCACAGGGTTCTGTCCTGGGCCCAGTGCTATTCAACAACTTCATCAGTGACTTGGATGAAGGAGTGGAGAGGATGCTGATCAGATTTACAGATGATACCAAATTGGGAGGGGTTGTTAATACACCAGAGGACAGGATCAAATTTCAAAATGACCTTGACAGATTGGAGAGCTGGGCCAAAGCTAAAAAAATGAATTTCAACAGAGATAAATGTAAGGTCCTGCACTTAGACAGAAAAAATGGAATGCACAAACATAGGAGGGGGACATGTGGCTGGATAAAAGTACATGTGAAAGGGATCTAGGAGTCTTGGTAGATCAAAAGCTGAGCATGAGTCAGCAGTGTGGTCAGATGGCCAGAGCTGTCCAGCAGTGGAACATGCTGCCTTGGAGTGTGGTGGAGTCTCCTTCTTTGGAGCTTCTATCCCGTCCCCAAGCTTTGCAAAACCACCTTATACCATTTCCGAAAAAAATCTGTTACGAGCCCCCTTTAGCACTTCAGTCCCATCAGCTAGCTCAGTGCAGTACTATAATAGTGCTTGACAGCATTTCCTGTCCTCCTGGATCCAGAAGTGGGCAGAGTGTGGGCATGCTCAGCTTGTCCCTCCCTCAGCTACTCCCATGACATGGTAACTTTGAAATCTATCACCTCACCATGTTTATTTTAAGTTTCTCATTTGAGTTAAAACTTTGTATTTTTTAATACATTTTAAGCATTATAGCGCAAAAGTGCAATAGTGTTCTTGCATGTAATTCCATTACAATATTTCTGCGCTTCCAAAAAACAACAGCTTCCAAAAAAAAAAAAATCAATCCAAGGTGGTGGGGCAGAGTGAAGGCAGGGAAAGGGAGTGGACAAGGACATTGCAGTGTAGAATGAACACCAGTGGCAATACCTCTACTCATCCACTTAAGGTGGAAAAGTGCAGAAGAGAGTGTTTCTAACCTGCTACTGTTGTGCAAATGGCAATGCTCAGATTGTAATGGATGAACATGCTAATGTGGTATGGTGCAGAAAGGACCTTGATTTACTATGACTATGCACTCTGGGAAATAGCGCAACCACTAGCATAGCACACTGATTCTAGCCAAGCTTAGAAGCAAACAGCAGCTCAGAATGGTGGTGCCCTGTAGAAATAGCTTTTGTGGTGTCTACTCATAAGCTTGGTATTAGAGATTGCCATGTCATGGCGTTACTGAACTTGTGGCAGGACTGTGACAGGGCTTCCCTGGATGTGTCACAATACTGCCTAATGTGTTTTTAATGCCAATTGGCCTCCAATGATGTTTTTCATTTGATGAGCCAGGCAAAAATGTTTTAAATAGATTGCTTGATAATGTGCTAAAATGTTTTAAATAAAGGCATACACAGTGATCATCATGCTTTCTACAGAACTGTGCATCTCAGACTCATTCTAGGTATATGAAATCAATACCAAAACCCAAAACTAACATTTATATGCTGAATGTTAAAATTAAAACTAAGTCCATTAAATACACACATCCATATGCATGCAGAGAGAGAGAGAGAGACAGAGAGAATGACTGAAATAAAATAGAATTATATTGTTTTAGTTACCATATGAGATGCAACTTAATGTATATCCCTACCATTTGGCTGTGATAAAAATGACACTTACTGAGAACTAGCTAAGAAAGAAGAATGGAGAAAAGCATCTTTCACCTGCCTTTTAAAAAAAAAAAACCTATCTGTGTCTTAAAGATGAAGTGCTTCTCAGGAGGAAAAAAAGTGTGAATTCCTAATTTGTCATGATGTTGTTGTGTTCAAGTTCTTTATAACTGGTGTCGAGGGAGGTACTGGTACCGCTCTACTCTGCTTTGGTTAGACCCCATCTTGAATACTGTGTCCAGTTCTGGGCACCCCAATTCAGGAGGGATGTTGACAAGCTGGAGCAGGTCCAGAGGAGGGCGACCAAAATGGTGAGAGGCCTCGAAGCCATGCCCTATGAGGATAGACTTAGAGAGCTGGGTATGTTTAGTCTGCGGAAGAGAAGGTTAAGAGGGGACATGATAGCCATGTTTAAATATTTGAAGGGATGCCACATAGAGGAAGGAGAGGGCTTGTTTTCTGCTGCTCCAGAGACCAGGACAAGGAGCAATGGATTCAAGCTGCAGGAAAAGAGATTCCACCTGAACCTCAGGAAGAACCTCCTGACAGTCAGGGCTGTCCGGCAGTGGAATATGCTGCCTCGGAGTGTAGTGGAGTCTCCTTCCTTGGAGGTTTTTAAGCAGAGGCTTGATGGCCATCTGTCGGGAGTGCTTTGAGGGTGTTCCTGCATGGCAGGGGGTTGGACTGGATGGCTCCTGGGGTCTCTTCCAACTCTACATTTCTATGATTCTGTGATTCTATGGTGATGATCTTATGGTGATGCTATCACAGGGCAAATTATTGGCAAGATTTGTTCAGAGGGGTTTGCCTTTTGCTTCCTCTGAGGGTGAATGACGCTCATGGTGACCCAGTGGGTTTAGCTAAGTGATAGCTAAGACTAGCTAAGTGGGGATTCAAACCCTGGTCTTCAAAGTTATAGTCCAATGCCTAAACTAATACACTACACTGGCTCTCAGAATTCTTATGTGGGGTTAATACCCTCACTTTTGCTTCCAGAGCTGCAACCCTCAGTTTGATGCAACAATTTTTTCCTCACAGAAACCTCCCCAAATATCATTGTTCCCTCTGAATTCTGTATTCTCCTCCTCCTCTATGATTTCAGCAGTACTTCTGACACTCTCTCTAGGTACATCCTCCATTCTGAGTCTCCATCATCCTTCCACTTTGGCCAGAAAACTCCTCCTGGGGCAATATCCTCACTTTCCAAATCAGGTTCTCTGTCTTTCTTCTGAGATCCAGTTGATTCCTCTGCTTTTTGCATTTCATCCTTCATATCATTGCCTGCAGTCATTTCATCCATCAAAGTAGAGGCTGGTCTATATTTCTTAAAACAGCTTTTCAGTGATTTAGCTTCCTCTTACATCTCAAGCCAAAACACAAATCAGATGAAGAATTCTTTTTCTTCATTGAGTAGCTGCATTTTTCTTCTGTTTAACAAAGTCATGACATATAAAGAGTTAACTCTTTCAGTTAACTGCCTCTACCAGGGCGTCTTAGTAACAGTGTGCCTATGATAAAACCTCATGTTTAGCTTCTCTTGTTCCAACTGAGCCAAAACAGATGCCATTTTTTCATGAATGGTCATTCTCTTCTTTATTTTTTCCCTTTTGTTTAGTCCAACTTCAATTACACAGTAGGCACAAAACAGTCAGTCTTTGATTTTAAAAAGTTACTGTCATCATTTCAGCATCTATAACTTTACCCGTACAAAAACCTTACTCTTTTCCTTTTCCACATTGTCTTAAAGGCTTTCTGCCCTCAATCCACAGGTTTAATGTAAAAATAATCCTCAACATTTCGCATATTTAACCAAAATGCAGGAGACTCACTGAAGCACTGAGTAACCACTTGCCTAGAGATTTCTTTTTACTCTTAAATCCAGATGTCAGTATCAGTAGTATCAGAGAGGCATAGAGTTGGATAAACCAAAAGGGCCATTGATAATGGTGAATGCACGGTTGGGTATCTTTAAAGTACTTAACAGAGAATCATAGAACTAGTAGAGACCAAATGTCCACTGAGTCCGACTCCCTGCCATGCAGGAATAGACCATCAAAACATTCCCTACAGGTGGCTATCCAACCTCTGTTTAAAAACCTCCAGAGAAGGAGAGTCTACCACACTCTGAGACAATGTAGTCTATTTTTGTCCTCCCCTGCCTTGAATCTGCCTTGCCCAGAAGTTTGCCCAGAGGGGAAAAAATGACCACCAGCAAGGGCCCGAGCAGGAGGAACAAGCATCTGAAGATGAAATGACACAGACTCCTACCTTGTTGAAAAGACAACATGAGAAAGAAGCTCTCAGGCATTCAGCTCATTTGTGCAACGACTGAGCTTTAATGAAGGAGCACCCTGTGGCAATATCATTAGCCTATAAAAGGCAAAAGCTGGCCTGTCTCCTTAGGGTTAACAACTGATCTTCCTAGTGGTTGAAGTCCTCTTACGTGTCTTCCTGAATCCTGACTCTCTTGGACCTCTGCTTGCCTGACACTGATTTGGATTTGCTCTTATGGATTTGTCTGTTTTGAGACTTTGAATTCCTGACTTGAACTTTGTTTGAACGACTCCTTCTCTCTGCTGTGAATAAAGCTCTACTCTGTCAGTCTGCTAGTTGGCTGCCTGGTCTTTTTGGGACACAACACTTTTGAACCACTCTTACCGTTAGGAATTTCTTCCTAATGTTTATATGAAATCTTGTTTCCTGATATTTGAAGCTATTGCTCCATGTATTTAGTCTGTGGGGTAGCAGAAAACAGACTTGCTCCATTCTCCATATGACATCCTTTCATAGCTATCATGTTAGCTCTTAATCTTCTCTTCTTCAGGCTAAACTTCAGCTCCCCAAGCTGCTCCTCATAGGGCATGATTTTCAGACCTTCTACCATTTTGATTGTTTTTCTCTGGACACATTCCAGGTTGTCAATATCTTTCCTAAACTGTAATGCCCAGGACTGGACACAGTATTCCAGGTGGGGTCTGAGTAAAGCAGAACAGACTGATACTATCCCTTACCTTGACCTAGACACTATACTCTTATTGTTGCAGCTGAGAATCACATTGACTTTCTTGGCTGCCACATCACATTGCTATCTTGCGTTAAACTTATGGTCTAATAAGTCTCCTAGATACTAGTTGAACTCCTAGTTGAAAAAAGAGAATGTAGTTATGGCTTAGTGCCCCATTAAGTCTTGTGTACAGCAGAAAGCACTGATGGCTTTGTCCTGCAGTATCCCCGCAACTCATTCCCAGAAGGCTACAACAGCCCCCAAATGTTTAGTGTGGTTTACAGACACTTGTGGACACACTTCTCATTCCCCTCTTATTTGGGGGTAAAGGCATCAGTCAGAAATTGCTTCTGATGCCTATTGGTGCTGCCACTTTCTTCTCCATGGAATCTCCAAAGGGAAGATCTCAGCCATCCATCAACCTCCCTAGAAGTCTGTTAGTGCTGAACGTAATACTTATATGGCAGGGAGATACAAGGTGATCCTCTCCATCATGGGCATGGGTATTCCTATTGAATGTGTTTTGTAAAAATAAGGGAAAATGTTATTTCAAGGTTTTGTTTGATTTTTTACATAAATATAATCAAAAACACAGAAACTGTCAAAAACTGCAGTAAGTGAAACTGACAGATTTCCCCATCTCCAACAGTAGCCAATAGGCTGGCAGGAACTGTCTTCTACTCAATTTCTGGTTGCATGAGACATTTTGCCCCGTCATCTCCTCCTGCGGTTATATGCCATGTTTGTCCATCAGCACCTATTTGCTTTTGCTGGCATGGACATTTTTGGTGTGTGTTCTGCCATTTAAGTATAAATCAAAATGATACTTTGCTAAGTAGTTTTGCTGTCTGGATTGTTTTTGGCATGTTTGCTTTTAAAGCCTCATTTACAAAATGTCTGTCTACAGGCTGAGCCTATAGGGTTGGTAGAAAAGTGTATGATTCATATACTTCCAAAGATTTTTTAAAAATATAATCTAATGGTGGTCTTCCTATCTAAGCATTGAAAGATTCCGTAGGTCAATAAAGCCTCATGAGTACAACTTCCAACCAAAAAAAGCCTTGTAGCAGCTTACTTTAGTAAGCAAAAGTTAGGATTCTTTCAACAAGCAAAATGATCGCTGCACCTGTGCTAAGAATCCTGATGATTATAATCAGCATATTTCCTGAGGGAGAAAAATGTATATTCAATGCTATAACTCCACTGCATTTTACTCTGGCATATGGAAAATGTAAAAGAGTTTGTGGTTTAAAGTGTATGATAAATTGAACAGGAAATCTAATCCTTCCATATGAAAACAACAACAACATCATCCCAGTTCCTCCATTTTCCACAAAATTGTATTGTACTTCGCAGAACTTCTGACAGCATGCTCACTTTGACTGAATTCCTGATTCTTTTTCTTGTTCCTGTTTCTTCCTGTCAATGTAAGTAACTTTTAAAAACCTGCAATTTTTTTGTTGTTATTTTCAAATTGTGTATATGGGTGTGTGTAAAATGCATGTGAGCTAAAATGCATGTGAGCTAAAATGCATATGAGCTTTATTCATTAAGGAAACTTTAAGCACAACTGTCTTTTTTCAGCCATAATTTGTGATGAAAAGTGAGTTGCTACTAACATAGCCTAGGAACCTGTTGCATTTGGCTGCAACTTTTGTGTCTGTATCACCCTACACTTTTATAGTGCTATTATTCTACTTTAACTGTGGTGGTTCCATCCTATGGAACCCTGGGATTTGCAGTGTAGGGAGGGGCATTTAGAATTCTCAGCAAGAGAGCTCTTGGGACTCACTAAACTTCAAACTTCAGAATTCCACAGTGTTGCCATGGCAGTTAAAGTAGAATAATAGCACTATAACTGTGTAGTGTGATAGGGCCCTTAGAATTTCCCAGCCAATATAGCCAATAAACATACTAGCTCGGAGATTCTGTTTGTAGTCTATTTAGAAAGTAACTTTTCCCCAAACTTTGGTTATTAACTTTCTTCACACATTCAGATGAATGTGTGTGGACACAAAATGGAAAAAGGTATAGGACAGCATCCACTAACTCCTCCCCCACTGGTTCTGTCTGTGGAACCCCTAGACTCTTTTCCATTACACAATTATAGCACTATCATTCCACTTTAATTGGCATGGTTCCATTCTTGCAGTTTAGAATTCTCAGCCAGACAGCAACTCTAGTGCATCCCCTGAATATGAACACTTGAATGCCAGATGAATATGAACACTTGAATGCCAGATTTTGATATAAATTGAAGTGGAATCATATATGATTATTGTGTAGTGTTAAGGGGCTTCTTATCTGCTCCTCATTTGACCTTTGCACATTGAGTAGGAAGATCTAGATAGATCTTCTTAATGTTTCATTGTAACTGAACTTAAATGCTTCCTGCATTCAGGAATCTCCACACTGAATTTTACAGCCTTAATGTAAAAGGGTGAGAGAGAAGAGGCAGGACTGAAATATATATTTTCTACACATTTTATGATTTCATATGTTTCACTGAATGGCTATGTAGGTCTACTGCCCAAATGAGATTTCACTATTAGCCATGCTTTTAGTATGCCATCATTGCAATACATGTCATACTCTTCTTCTCCTGAACAGGAGTCAATAAGTAAGAGCAGCAAGAAAGGCAAGACAGATCTTATAGCACATAGGAGAATGTCTAGTGAACAACTTAGTCTGACAAAGTCTGGTGTGTGCTAGTCCAAAAGCTTCCTAAGACTCTATACTTCCTGACCAAGTTGAGAGTCTTAAAAGCTTTTGGTATGAAAGTTAGCAGGTCTTTTATGCCAAGAATGTTGCCTTCATTGGCATACAGGCAGCATGGATTGTGAAACTATTAGAGGTGGGTCTGCTGCTATTGAATTTGGTAGCTGCAGTTATTTGCCAGGTTCAAAAATTACCAGTAGATTGGGTTTATGGGACTCCAGTTCTGCCATAGTACTTTAATTTGGTACATTGTTACCACTGTCTCCTCAGTCTTTTGAGTCTGCATCTAGGTCATGATGGGGCTTCATTTTCATGAGGATACAGATGGAAACAGGATGTGAGGCACCTATAGATTTGCCAGCATTAACACATCGTTTTTGCTATCACACAACTATAGCAACTGTATGATTGACTTTCATGTGTTATTTCATTAAAACCTATTCTAACAGTCATAGCATACCATAGCATTTTAAAATGCTCTGATAGAAAAAAAGATGCTAAATTTGCCATCTAAATGGATCCTTTCCTATGCATTCTTAGCACTTATTCAGTGCTAGTATAGTGTGCTAATGCATTAGTGTAGTGTTATGTATTTCCTAGACCCTAGGAAAATGCAACATAGCTGCTATATCCTCACCATGCTTTGCTACTTCATTTTCTAGGTGTCTGTAACTGACCACTGTTTGACTCAGAGCAGAGCCTTGGTTCATGTTAACTGGCATGAAGTGGAAGGAAGGGGGAAGAAATGTGGAAGCACCTTTAAGATTAACTGGTTTTTGTTTGGATTCAGTATTTGCAATGCATCTGAAGAAGTGGGTTTATAGCCACAAAAGCACATGCATTTAAAAAGTTAGTATTAAAGGGAGCACTACATTTCTTTTCTTTTTCTTTTCTTCCCTCTTCTTCCCAATTTTTACACTGCAAGAGACTAACACAGCTATTTCTTTAAAAACTAGCATGAGGTGATCCATATGTCATTGTGTATGCTGAGTGGAGTTTAACTGGCAGCAGCTTTAGAACTGACATAATGGATCTACTACTTCTTAGAGAATAGAACTGTGATAATTCACTACTGCAAGATATGAGGATGATGTCCAGCTTAGATGCCTTTACAGAAAGATTACATGGGGAATGAATCTATCAATGACAATGAAGCTTAAAGGCTAAGTAAAACTTCCAGGTTGAGATGGATGGGCACACCCTTCTACTAAATTTTTGAACTTTTAGAGGAATCTGCTTGATTGCTATTGGAAACAGGAAAATGGTATATTAGATAGAACTTTCATCCCCCTAAGCAATTCTTTAAAAAATATTCTGACAGTATCATCCAGCTGATCTGATTTAAATAAATGATCACTTCAAAACCTTTTTATAGGCCCTAATCAGCAGTTCAGCCTAAAGCAAAGAGGGGGAACCTCCAGTCTATCTGGCCTGAAGGTTTTCTTTTGCTTCTGTTGAGTAGAATTGCTGATTAAAGCCTGGGATCAGAGCTCTACAAAACTAGATTGCCAAATTGCTGCATGGAACTGCCACCCAGGAAGCTACTGAACTGTCTTATTCAGATGCGTAGAACTGAGTTCTGGTTTGTTGCCTGAGAAGTTTTGCTTACTTTCCACTGAAAGCAGGCAAGTCAACATCTTTTCTGCCACCTCTGCCTGAAATGTGACTCCCAAGATGCTTCCCAAGTTGGATGCTTCCTCTCCCCACAAAAGAAATAATGTGCATGTGTGTGCATGCACATACATACATACATTCTAAAGGAACTAAGAAAATATGAGCAGTGGGAAAGTTAGCGGCTTTCTTTAACCCTAATAAACCTGAGATTAATATAAGTTAAACTTCTTGTCTAAGCAGTGAACAGAGTGGATTGCTGGAGAGGGAGATCAAATTGTTTGTTTGTTTGTTTGGTTGGTTCTTCTGAGACAATCTTTAAATGTCTCCTGGAGCACAGACCTCACAATTTGTATGAATATTGAGCCGTAGACAATCTTTGGTGGCAATTCTAGACACTCAGCTCTCCGCAACTGTGCCCACTGAATCTGTGACTTGTTTCCTTGCCAGTTGCAACTAGAGCAGCAATTTATGTCTATTTCCACCTTCCATCCCAAGGAATTCCACTAGAAGTATGGCTTTTTAAAATTGTCTCAAAATTGTTCAGTTGGTTCTCTTCAACAGAAACTTTTTTTGGAATTCCTCTTTGTGTTGTATTCAGTGACAGCTCTCCTCATTGTTGATAAAGCCTTCCTCAGGCCATGCACTAGTCATATAGAAGAGAGAAGAAGATCACAGATGTTGATTCCATTTCCCTCCTTCTTGTATTAAGATAGTCTCTTAGTGCCTCCTATCACGAACAGCAAGTACACATATTGATGCTCCACACAGTAAGGGACATGCTCTTTATAGGCTCTGGTAGGGATGTAAATCTTTGTAAATTTCATTCTCACATAGACAAATGAATGGTTTGACTCCCCCCCCTTCTCACTGGAAGAAAGTTGTTGAAAGCAACAGTTTTCAAAGACCATTCATAGTTGACAACATATTCAGTGCAAAAAACTTAGCATTTTCTGTGCTGAAAACGTGCATTTTTATGCAAATTAAGTTTTAAACTGCAAAGATTTTTGCCATTTAAACTGCAAAGATTCTTGTCATTCTTTTCATCAGGTTCCCAATCTATTTTTCAACCATTTTAAAAAATATTTTCAAGTATTCTTTCCTTCTCTAGGCTCTGGTCAGAAATGGCAGAGGTAGCAGAATGATATACCGGTAATTGCTTCAGACAGCAGGTTTGGGGAAGCTGCAGCAAGGCATTGGAAGAGAAGTTCAAAACATCCTGTGCTGAATCGTCTAAACTCTTACCTGTTGCTTTCAGTTGCAATGGAGAACACTATCCCATAGTCAGCAATGAAGAAAGATTCAACTACTCCAGTCTGCTTTTGAACATGGAATGGTAGGGGGCACCAACATGTTCTTTGCCTCAGTTAGGACAGTCCCTCAAGACAATATCATTCAGTATATATAAGCTCACAGTCTGAATAATACTTACTGAAAGCTGTTATGCTTTCCAGTAGGAAACAAACAGAAATCAGGTAAAGTAATGATCTCCAAGAAAGCAAATGTATATGTACTATGTCCTTTAAAAATACAATTAAACATATATTTAGTAAAAATTTATCTTTCTTCCTTATGAGCAGACATGATGAAGAAAGATAATGTGTCTGTATTTCAAAAGGAATATGCTAACTTTTTAAACTGGGAAAACAGATGCTATAGAGTAGTGGCATTGCAGGTTGAATATGATGATAATAAATATCACTGAAAATTCTGCAGGCAGAAATGCTGACACTGTTGCTAGCAAATCTACTTAAAGAATTATTAAGCACAAGAAAATCTTCCCTCTGGAGCATCAGAAAGAAAACTGTGTCTGGTCTTAATGGGAGCATCTAATCCTGGAGCCTGACCCTGGTTGCCTCCTCAGCAAAATATCCGGACAAATAGATTAATTTATGAAAAGTCAGGGAAAGTTGTGAAATGTGTTGGAATCAAACGAAGATTTATTTCTCTCTAGACTTCTTACTTCAGTCCTTTGAACAGTTGACAGATCTATAGAGAGATAAAACCTCAGCTCTGTCAGCTAACGATAAACCAAGCATTAATCAAATATAAATGGAAGCAGTGGAATTTTTTTTTTCCTTCTCAAATCTTCCAAATATTTTGCTTTTCTTATAATGGTAAGAACTACAAGTCATCAAAGGTTTAGCCCAGGAATAAACATGATGCAAATTTCTGCCACAACCTGACTAGACATCCCCCAGACAACAAGTTCTAGTCAGGGGTGTAGCTATGAGGGAAGGCAAAATACAGGCATAGCCCCAGCCCCACCCATTATTCCTCTGAAATGAAAATTTACATCTATTTCCAGTTTTTTCACAATGCAGTTTAGAAATCCAGAGAAAAGGCTTAGGTAAACTTACCAAAGGAATACCAACAGAGCAGATTAGAGTTCCAGGTGAATGATTTTCAATGTTGTCATCTCTGCAAAGCTAGAAATTTGAGGACTGAAAGAAACTTTCATGGGGGGGGGAGTTCTTATTGGAAGGCAATGTCCTCATTTCCTTTTGTCCAGTAACTACACCTCTGGTCAAGTTGTTGAAATGATACAAGGAATATCTCTTGGAATGTACCACCACAAATTCTGGTAGACAGTTGTTCTCAAGCTGAGGTGCAGCACCCCTCCAAGGAGGTTCCAGAGATATCTATTGTTATCCCAAAATGTAGGTGACTCAGGGGTCCACCTGTGATGCCAATGCCTCCATGAAATAGTGGGGAATATTAGCTCAAGAGGAGGCCTGCAAGGGAGGGTAACCTTATGAGATCTTTTACATCTATGTCTACCAGTACTAGTGAAGGGTAGAACCAGCTGGAGATCCAAAAGAATGCTTATTTGTTTTATTAGGGGAATTGCAGCCACACACACAAGATCCACACAGTCCCACAGTCACACAAGGTTAACTGAAAGAAAAGGGAGGAAAAGTCTGGATAGTGAGAATTCAGGGCAACATGGGCGATATTTACCAGTCCAGCAGAGAAGCGAAGAATGATGTGTCTTAGACTCAGAGCCCAAGGGCTGGAATTGAAGGGCAGAGTCCACCAACTGGAATTGAAGTGGCAGAACAACAATCAGTGAACAGTGTACTGAAAGTTGGCTAGCCCAAAACTGGAGTTTAAATACTATATTTCTGCCTAGGGGGGAAAGTTGTTAATGGTTCTCTGGCAGAGTAAACAATGGAATTTGCAGAGTGGACAATGGGGTCCAGAATGAGCTAATGGTCTTTGCGTTAGGTGACAACAGGTTAATGATAGCCTTGATAGCCCATAATTGCTGGACAAAAAGGGAAGATTGTTGGTCCAAGGAAGAAGGACTAAGATGATCAGCTGTCTTGTGGGAACATGGCAGATGCTATTGTCTTTAAAAGTTGAGTCACTGAAGTCTAACTTTAAGTTCATTATCACTGGAGTTTCCTGATGATTTCCTGGCTGTGCCTTGAGGTCTTTCTTGACTTGATGTTGCAATCCACATGTTCAGCCAGCTTTTCCTCTTCACCAGCATGGCCATGAAGCCATTGCAATGTATAATTTATATTTATGCCAATTAAATATTTGCCAGTTGAATATATATATATAGCCAATTAAACCATATTGAAGTGTGGAGGTGTATAGCCTATTAACATCGATGACCCTGTAACGACTCTTTGCCTCTCCAGCAGGATTAGTGGACATGTCTTGTCCCATCATACCGATTGGACATTGTGGGGGGTGAAATCCTTCTTTCATAAAATCTACTTTGCAACTAGTAGCAGAGTGTCTTAGGAGACAAAATTGTCACATTTGTCCTATATTGAAGGAAAAAGGTTATTGCTGACAAAAAGTGGACAGGTAAATGCACCCCTCTTGTTGTGGGTGACATCAATAGAGTCTATGATCATGTTGCCAGAGTACAGTTGGGGGCAGAGTTGGCATCTTGGTTTATCACAGAATCTTATCTCTGTATTTCCATCTATGTTGTGTGGACACACAGTCTTTACTCAAGGGAATATGTGGAAACTAATGAGTGCATTAGAAATGGCAGCGCTTAGTCACTGACCTCTTGGGAATGAAGGAATTAAAGTGTGTGACTGGAAATGGAAAAAATTGAACTGGGATACACTCCCAAATTCCTGTTGTAATTTTTGTATCTACTTCCAACTGAGTATATAGGTTATATGTTCCTTTTCACCTGGCTTAGAAAGAGACTTTTCCTTACCATATATACATTTCTCTGCTTACTTGCACTTGGGAATACTGTCCACAATCACTGTTCTAAGAATTCTCAACAGCCACCTTTAAGATGCATACTTTATTTTGCAGCCGCCCCTGTTTGTTCCTGTATAATGTTATACAAATACAAACTGAAGCTACATGCCACGTATCTGAAGAAGAGGGCTGTAGTCCATGAAAGCTTAGAAAGAACTAAACTGATTAGCAATAGCATATGTATTTCTATACCACTTATCAGCTAAGTGCTCCCTAAGCGGTTAGAATGTGTTTTAGCTACTTGCCCCCAACAAGCTAGGTACTCATTTTACCGAACTGCAGAAGGATGGAAGGCTGAGTCAACCTGGAGCCTGGTAGGATCAAACTTACAACCTTGTGACTGCAGTACCGGCATTTAACCACTGTGCCACCAAGGCTCTTTTGATTAGTCTTAAAGATGCCACAAGTCTGGTTTCTTTTTTTAATTCCAAAGAATAGCTACAACCTCGTCCAAGAACAATTCTGAAACATTCAAAATTCTTCCATTATTTACTTAATCTTATCATTCATGTTTATCTATGACTCACTCTTAACTCATGTAGGAATCCGTCAATGGATGTTGCAACTGAATACAATATGTTTTGTGAACAGCTGGACATCCTTATAGTGGATGAAACTTCAATTTTTAATATAATGAAAAGAATGTATTCTACCGTCCTTATCCAATATTGATGCTATTCAGGAGATGTCAGATTCATCTTGAAAATATATTACATAATGTATAAAGCATTAAATGTCACAATGTATATAGTATGTGATAGAAGATTGTTTCAATTGTATTATCTGCCTATCCAAAATTATTGGCTGAAGCCTGATTGCTGTGTTTGTTTATGGCTATTGAAAATTAATTGAATAAAACAGCCAGTGTGATTTAAGACTACCTTATTGGAAATGTATTTGTGAAACTGCAAGAGCAGTAAAAACATGATAATGAGCAATGCACCTCAGCAACTGAAGAAGAGACAAAAAAGTTGATGTATGTCCATGACTGTATTCAACATCCTATTCATTTTACAGCTCTGATGGTTTCTAGTAAAAATACTTAAACCATGAAAAGGAACCAGCAAAAATGCAAGGCACAGTCCAGACAAAGTTCTGAGACAGCACATTTTTATATAGGTCTACTCAAAGGTCAGTCCCATTGCATTCAGTGGGGTCTATTCCTAACTATGTGGGCATCAAATGGAGAGTATTCCCAATTTAAGGAGCAATGCTGAATAATTATGGTTGGATTATTCTCATAAAGTTATTATTTTACTTTCATGTATGAAAAAGGCAGTTTCATGTAAGAGAAAGGCAATTTCAAATACAATCATAGTAAAATAAATTGCTAAACTTACTAGCAATATACTAAAGAGGAAGGAAAAAGTTATGTTAATACTCATAGATCCATTCTAGGAAGTCAGTATGAATAATGTGTATCAATATCTGACAAGAAATATAATTCCTCTTCACAAATCACTTGTGCAGAGAAAGGACAGCAATGTGTGAATGCTAAAGAGTTCTTAGCCCCATTCATATCATTTCATCAAGCTTTCTTGACTTATCCAAACAACCAGACATTTCTGTGGTTCTCTGAAAAATAACAGCATAATAAAAATACATCAACAGGTATTCACATAGGGACTTTCATGCAATTTGGACACCAATAGAATTGAGTGTCCCAGTAACATGAAACCTTATGTGTTTCTTATCTTTTGCAATAAAGATAATGATAGGAGCAGTGTGTTTGATGATGGAGTTCATACAAAGAGTACTGTCTGTCCTGCTCTCAACCTCAACAAGGTTCAGAGTTCCCAGGTCAGGAAGCCATGGAAGCAAAATGTATCTGGTATCAAACAGTCCAGGGTAAAGAATGCTGTAAATCAAGAACCTCAGAATTCCAGAGGATGTTGATAGTGGAATAATGGCACTATAGTGGTGTAGGGTGGAAATGACCTAAGTCTTTGGTGATCACTTTTGGCACCCTTTTGGTGTAAGGTAGAGCCCTGGAACTGACTCTTGGAGGGTTCTGAGGCCCAAGAGTCTACTGACATGGTATGGAGAAGGCTACCCTTGAGTTAAACCTGGGATTTAGGCTTTCACTTGTAGAGCTCTGTGGCTTGGGTAGGAATCCCCTGGTTATCTTCCAATTACTGCTGGCCAGGGAGAAGCCCAAGTATTTAAATTGCTCTTGGGGTTGAGGTGTTTCACCCAAAGGAAGGTTGAAGAGCTTGTCAAGGAGTAAAAGTTGGCCTCAGCTGGACTTGTATCAGGTTGTTACCTCTTCTTGCTCCATTTCCAGGCCAATGCAACTCAAATAGGTTAGGCCAAATAAAGTAGCCCTCATTTAACCCAGTTTTCTGTGTCTGATTTCATTATTCTATCATTTGGTTATCAAGTACTTTAAATGGGAAGCCCTTCCCATAACCAATGCTGTCCCATCAATACAGATCCCTTGTCTTGTCAGAATCACTGTGGCAACAATCATTTTCTCACTACACACCTATAGCATGTCATTACAGTGTTGACTCCTTCTATGGAATCCTGGGAGTTGTAATTTTGTGAGATATTTAGAATTTGCTACCACAGAACTCTACAGCCTTGCTAAAGTACAAATCTCAGCATTCCATAGGGTGGTGCCATGATAGCTGAAGTGGTACAAAAGTACTGTAATTGTGTAGTGTGAAAGAGAGGTCTGCTAGAGTTCATATGGATGACAGATTTAGCAAACGATGCCATATAAGCAATAAAGTGGTACAGTGCATTGGGATGTTTTCCTCAAAAATTACTTCTTCCAGAAAGTAATAAAAGGTCATCATAGGCATAACCTTGAAACTTTGGCGGTTTTGGCTACTGAAATATTCATCTCAAAAATAGTGTGCGGTCTGCTGCAGGACTGTGCTGTAAACCTGGTAAAGGAAAATAAAATGGAAGCAGAATACTGCTTATTTCAGCAATGTTTCTTTTTTAATGGCAGATGTGAATATGTTCCTTTCAAAGTTACTTATCCAGCTCAGTGTTTCTGAGCATTTCATATCATAAATCCCACCAATTTAGTGGGTCCTGCCATGACAAGAACTCCAAAACCACTTTTTAAAGAAGAGTGTTTACAGGCAAAAGAATGTTTACAGGCATTCTTTTATTATAGTGATCATTTATAGTAAATTTCAATGACATAAAAAACTTAGGGGTATTATCAGGAGTAAAACTAGGGATGGAAGAATCCAGAATTTTCCAAATCCGGATCTGAATCCCTGGAAGGTTCTGAGAATCCATGAATCTCACGAATCTTTCAAATCCTTTTTTTAAAAAAGAGTTTAAAAAAGCAAGGGAAAGAAGGATAATCTTCGGCAAGTGCACTCTCTCAGCAAAAGCCTAGGCAAAGGCAAACCTCCCTCTGAAGAAATCTGGCCAAGACAATTGTCATAGTTTTGCCTCAGGATCTCTCCCGATTGAAAATGACATGAAGGCCTTTTCTACACAGGCAGGAAAATGTGGATTAATCCCACATTTTCCTGCCTGTATAAATAGGGCCACATACTACAGTAAAAGAGATAATCCAGGTCAAAACTGGCTTTTTAATTAGCTCCTTACTTAGGTCAAAACTTAGATCCTTCTGGCATTCTGGGGTTTGTAGTTTGATGATGCACCAGCACACTTTGGCAGAGAAGGCTGTGAGACCTTGTAAAACTCCAAACCCCAGAATTGTGGGTGAAAGAGGTTTGCAGGGGAGCTATGCAAAGGAATGTTCAGCCGTCCTTGAAATCTCAAGCCTGTAGTTTCCAGTCAAGTACTGAACTTCAATATGAAATGTTCAATTTAAATATCTTAGAATACAAGCCCAGATGTAATTTGTGAAATTGTTAGCAAAGGCCATTATTACTCCAAGGGAAAACCTCACCTACTTACTATCGTCCCTTGTATGTATAGTCTCCCAGGTTTTCAGGCGTCCTGGTCTCCCTGGTTTTCAGATGTCCCAGTCTCCAACAATCTATTTAGTTGGAGGATTCAAAAGATTCTGTTTGCCTACTTTGGCACAGGGATTCCGATTTGGGAATCTCGAATCCTCACCCAAGATTTGAGGATTCAAGGATTTGGTTGGCCCATCCCTAAGTAAAACACACAGACACACACCAATAGTAATAATGATAACAACAACAATAGTTCTGTTAGAGTACTTGAGTACTTGTGCCCCATCTCCTTTTGTGGCTTCCAAGTGGAAGAATAAACCTTATTTAAAACCACTGCCTGATTTAGAACCACTGCTTAGATAATCCATAGGAACTATGTTTGATTTGAAAGGTAGGCTTACATGTGCTGGAAACCAAGGATAGGTTTGTTTGTTTGTTTGTTTGTTTGTTGGCCATAATGAACAAGACAAAACACTTAGCTTCTGATACTGCTCATATTACAGCTTGTATTAAAGCACCTAGTATAATGTAAGTCTGAGATTAAGATTTCTCTAAAGCCATTTGTTTTGTGTGTTTCAGAGATAATTTGTACTTTGACTGGGCTTGGTGGGGGATGGGGAGAGACTGTTGCTGATCCATCTTAGCGGTAAAATGTAGGGATGGAAAGAAAAAAAAGGTAAGAAAAAAGTTTATTGAGTATTGAGAAACCTTGATGAGGATAATAATGGGTTGATTAGGATCTCCACGGTTCAAGACTTATTTTGCACAATGTTGGGTTTATTTTTTTTCCTTTTACCCTCTTTCCCTTTTTCCTTCCTAGAAAACAGTAGCTTCTGTGCAGAAAACAGCACTTTTTTGTGTAGAAAAGGCTTTTCTGTTAAAAATAATGCAATTTTTTGCAAAGTAAGTCCCCATCTGCAGCATTTTATATGGAGGAAATTGTATTTTTGTACAGAAATATTTCCTGTGCAAGAATATACTTTCTGCACAAAAAATGTGCAAAATTTGAGCAGAATAAGTCTCAAATTGCAAATATTTCTTGAAAACTGAAAAATACCAAAGAACATGTGTGCCTTCAAGTTTTTTCCAACTTACAGAGACTCTAAGGCAATGACAGAATTTTCTAGAGTTGAGATGGTGTGTGACATGCCAGGTGAGTTTCCAGTGAGTTTCCATGGCTGAGCAGGGAATTGAACACTGATCATAGTCCAGTACTCAAACCATTATACCAACAAAGAAGAATGAATTACATCTTAGTATCATGAGCTGGATCAGCCCTAAGACATGTTAGAAGCATTTATACATGCAGCAGCCTAACATGTAGAGTTAATCCATACAGCACTGCATAGATCAGAAAAGAAAGTACATAGTAGAGGAAATCTTACCTGTATGGTTGCCTGTTTATGTGAATAGCTTGCCAATGGCTGGAAGGGAATGAATTTGAAGAGTTACTCAATTCATACAGTAAACATCATGTACATGGTATCTCTCAGTGAAGGGTGTAATCATGTGCTTTGGCCCATAACCACAAACTTTTTCAAAGTAGTCTATTTAGCAAAGAAAGAGATGTATTGCTTAATTTGTATTGTCTTTGTGCTGGGATTTTAGTTGGATGTTCCATGTCTGGTACCTTTGACAAAGGAAAGTGTTAAATCTAGAATGGCTTACTCTTAGAGTGGCTTATCTGTTGATGGTGTTTGATTTGGACAAAGAGGTCTGGGCTTTGAGGTTTGCCTTTTCTTCTGGTTATTCTTCCTGTAAATCTGAGAAAACCTTTAGTACATAGCAGTGATGTAGACTCAAGCTGATTGACTCAGACTCAAGTCAGACTCAAGTGACTTCAGTGACTCCACTTGGACTTGATTTGATAAATGACACACTGACTTGACTCAATTTGTGACTTGTACAATTTTAGTAACAGACTTGCACTGCTTGGTTCAGTAACATAACCCATTCAACCAGAAACTTTTTGACTTTAAACAATGCTTCCATTTCTTTTTGCCTACTGGTCACATGATGATCTGTCTCAAGCCCAAAGCATGGGCATATTTCTTGAAGGCAAACTGCAAATATGTTAAGCAATAGGCTTGAGGTGGGATTGAGATCTGCTCAGCAGCCTGTTTCTGTTGCATATTGGAGAAGCCTTCTAAAACTTCTCCTAATAGCAGAAGGCAAGACTTGCCCCCACAGGACAGGGCACATTTCTCAGAGGGGAAGAGCAAATGTGTTAGGCAACAGACTTGAGGAGGAAAGAACCTTCCTTCTAAAGCTTTTGAACTTTCAGTAATGGGGAATAAGAAGGATCCTATTCCCCACTTCAGAAGCTGCAGACTTTTTTATGCCCATTGACGCAAAAGACTCCAGCTTGAGGTATGGGGATTAAGATGGATTCTATTTCCCATTTCTGAATCTGCAGACCAAAGCCCATTGACTCCCATATATACCACACCACCACCTCTTTTGTCTGTTAAAATTGGCTTCCACACTTGAGACTTGACTTGAGAGTATCTTGCAAGGACTTGATACTCGACTTCAGACTTGAAGGTAGAGAGTTGAGACTTGACTTGAGTCTTGGGCCCTTTCCACATGATTATGGCATGAGGACACGAGAGGACTGCAATGACACTTCTGCATAACATTGCTGCAGTCCCACCCTTCTCATGTCACTAGCCGGTATGATCTCAGGTTATATAATTGATGGAGAAACTCCTTCAATGATTCCCAATTGTACCAGCCTTCTGTTCCAGCCAGCCATGCGGAAGGACTGGAAGCGTGATCTATACGCTTCCCCTCCGATTGCTGCCTGATAAGAAGGCCAGTTACAGTCTGGAAGGAAGGAGCACGCCTCTTGCAGTCCCTTCCACAGGCAGCCAGTTGCTTGTAGAGAAGAGCATTGGGGACACACTCCCATCCTGGAAGAGGCACTGCTGGGATAATGCCTGGAAGTTGATGAAGAAAGATAATATGCAGAAGAGGCTTTGGAGAACAAAACTTAAATACATCACAAGTACATAGCCACTGATGATGCAGATCTCAATGTTGTTTCATCTATACTAATGCAAGCATACACATGTGGATCAGGAAGAGAAAAGGAGAAAAAGAGTCATCAATGCCTGATAAAAAAATATGGTCCTGACTATACAAACAGAAGACAAGACAAGACAAGAGATTGGGAGCTGGTTTCACAGCATTTCTACATGGCTCCGTCCAGTATATCAGCCAGCCCTCCCTCCATATCAAGCCAGCTGGTCAAAGTGACATGAAATCTGGTGAACTAAAACTATTCGTATAGTGTTGGGTTGCTTTGTTGACAAATACAGACGTCTCTGCCAAACCTGCAAACATTTGTGAAATTCTGGGCCAAAGACACAAATGAGGAGAACTGCCTTGGTGTCATACTGAGTTTACTTCCAGCCCCCCAAGCCTGACTTCTATCCTTGAAAAGGAGCGGGAAATTCCCCAGCGTTCACTAATTCTCTCTTGCTGCCACCACCCACTGAATTCTGAATATCTGAGCAGTACAGTGGGACTCTGCTCAGTGAATTGACAATCTCTATGCTTAAGGACCTTTCCTTTCCCTCTTACCCCCCCCCTTCTGAGTAAGAGAAGCCTATCTAATCATATGCTGAAGAATGGCGTGGGAATGGAGAGGAAACAGAGGTTTTACAGAAAAGCGTTTATTTTAAGGCATGCAAGTAAACAAGACAATAGTACACATGAGAGGCTCCCCCTCCCAGGTATGCTTAAGTTACAAGTAGTTATAAAAACAGGTACATTCTTAAGATCAGCCAACCTCCAAAATAATAAAAAGCCCTAACGTGACTAACTACCTAATATTCTAGTTACTCACATTTGGGTTCCCCGGCTTAGATGGTCTAAGAGAGGAATAAGGCCGGGAGGTGAGGCCTAGGCCTGCAGCCTACAACTGGCACAGATCCCATCTCCAGGAGGTTCCTTTGTTGTCTCTCCGCCACATGGCCTCTCAAGGATTTTTATAACTTCTCCTTTGAAGCATCTCGAAGCATCTCGAAGATGCTCACCTCTTCTCCCTTGATTGGGCAATTCTCCCCCCACCCCATCTGTGAGGTTGACCTACAATAAAATGTGTAACCTAACCCCAACACCTCATTAACGCTTGGCTTACCTGAAGAGGGAAGTATCCCCCTTCAGCCAAGTCTAGATAATGGGAAGCCCCATTATCACATTTGGGTTTTATTTAATTTATTTATTTATTTATTTTAAAAAATAATTATACATGCAGTTGTTCTTCACAATGAGACAGAAAGTGTGTTGGCATATTCAGCCACAGTATCTAGGTGTTGTGCTGACAAAGGAAAAGATAACACCACCATTGTGACCTTGATGCTCTGGATCATTAATCCTCCAACTACTGATTGATTGTTAATTTGTTTGCTCTTGTTATTAGGAATTGTGTGTGTGTGTGTGAGTGTGTTTACAGTATATAAGTCAAGTGTGGTTACTAGAATCAATTTGAAATGTGCTTAATTAAGGATGATTTACTAGCCTTCAGCCAAGTATAGAAACTGAATGTCCCTGCAAGTTTCTGGTTTCAGTTGAGTTTGCTTGCCCTATTTGGTTTCAGTTTAATGATGAATTATTTGGATATATGCAGTATGTCTAGAAATGGCAAAGTAAATAAGGTGCTATGTATGCTAATGATATGTGTTGCACAAGGTGTATGCTTGTGGGTGGAGGTTGTTTCCCTTTTGCTATGACAAGTGAGTCTCTGGCTGTGAATTTTTCAGTGACATTACAAATAGCCCATTTTGGTATTTGTTTAGTTTTCCTGCTCTTTGGAGAGATTTAAGCCAGTGTTTCACATGCAGATATTTATATCCATTACTAATAACTTCACACCCACCCACAAACAGATGTATGTCTTTAGAGATAATGTTATTGCAAAGTCTGAATTCTCAATTCTTTATAAGTATCAATCACTGAAACTATATTCTTGCTGCTGAAACCTTTCAAAAAGATTGAACAGAAAAGGCATGCTATATGCACACATTACCAGGGGGAAACGAAGGTGGGGATTTTGCCCCAGTAAATGGAAAGGAGCTCTGTTTAATTATGGCCCTTTCTGCACCGGCCTATTAAAACAATGCAGAGTGACCTCCAACGGAGGTTTTCTGCACTGTGGAGTGGACTGGAGCGGACCACTTTTTGTAGTTTCACACCTCAGTCTGCTCCGGAGCGACCGGAACTGGTTGCGCAGCGTGCTTTTTAAAAACCTCTTTTAAGAGGTTTTTAAAAAGTATGGAGCGCGTGACCCCGTGTTGCTCTATCGCTGTGCTCCAGTGCAGATCTGCCAGGAGCAGGCTTTAGGCTGGCGAGCTTCTCCGGTTGGTGGACCACCAACCGGAAGCTGCCATTTTGGATGCCGGAGCAGTGCGGAGCAACGAGCTCGCACTGCTCCTTGTCAGGACGGACCCAAACGGACCCACCAAAAAGCCGGTGAGTAGTGGCAGGGAGCATTTCCCTCACCACGTGTGGAAAGGGCCTATGTAATGTATCACTTTCCAGTTTCCAAGAACAGAAAGTAACATGCCCTTTAGGATCAGTGTGGCATCCTCCTCTTGTATGTCACTGTTGTCACATTAATGACATATGGTCCAGGGTCAGTTGTCCATTGGGGAGCAAACAGCATCTTTCCCTTTTCAGTAATGAATGACACACCCTTCCCAGCTAACCTGGAAACACATGTACTTTTTCTAAGCTTTACTGAATTTTTTGGAGAGATGTAAACTCTCTCCTTCTCTTTCTCTCATTGTTTCTCTTTCTAAGTTTTAAGAAGGTGGCTTTGGTAAAGTGAATGGGTAGAATTCTGTATTTCCTTACTCTCACAAGTGTCTTTGTTCAGGAATATCAGCAGTGTATTCAGCTTCCTGGATTAAATTAGGATCAGAAGGGTACTGTATTCACATATCTTCCAAATGTACCTATTTGGCAATCAATCCTCTGCCATCCCATTTTTTCAGTGCTTTTAACATGCCCTAGTTTCCCACTTTCCCCCTTTGTTCTCAGCATACTATAGTTGCTGTAAAGTGAGTTCAAAGTGCAAAAGGAGTTCACATTCAATTGAGAGATTTAATTAACTCATTGGGACGAAGAGAGGAGGAGGAGAGGTAGAATCTTGGCCTTCGCTGAGGACTCATGCAAAAGCAAACTGCTGCAAACTGCTGCCGCTTGTTTGTTCTTCCTCATTAATAACTTTATAATCTTGACCATGCTGTCATGCTGCTTGACCACATGTGTCCTGTTTTTCGTCTGTGAATTGGGATGTAAGCAATCATTTGATCCCAAACAAGAAATGTCATTCTGAGTTTTACTTCCAGCTAAGAATACCCCAGGCGTGTCCCATGCTAGTTGTGCATTTGTCAAGGGGAAATGTGTGTGTGTGTGTTTATCATTGACAGAGATGGCTGAGTAGTGGTAAAGCCACAGCCAGACAATAGTATAGTGACTTGCTTCTGCACCTTTGCCCAGGAGCAGAAGTTAGCTCATCATGGAGAATTTGAATAAATGTAATGTTAAACTTATCTTTCAGACGCAACTCAAGGCATTTCACAATTATGTTAAATAACAGAATAATATAGTTAAAATAAAAACAATATCAAAGTTAAAACATAATTTAATTAAAAGCCCCATTCAAACATAATTAAAAGGAATTTAAAAAATACATTCCTAAACTAGGGACAGAGGAAGAATGTCACACTATTGTGACATTCTTGAAAGTAGATCCATTCCTTGAAAGTAGATCCACTACCAAAAATCTCCAGTCTATAAAGTATTTCATTGCCAGGACGAGTCTATCTTAGCTTCATTTGGCAGACAGTTCCAAAGTCTGAGAACCTTGGGTCTATGGGAGATATGTTAAGCCCTTTCTGCAGCTTGCCTCTGTTCCAGCAGCATCCAGTGATGATGGCAGCAGCATGGAGAGCACCATGGAGCACTCCTCTCCATACCAGCTGCCTCCAGCAGTCAGAAAGCATGAATGCCATTCCTCTGCCTGCTGCAGGGCAGCCAGGTACTGTCCCATTGCACGTCCAGGACCTCCGCAAGCAAGGTAAATGCTGGCATGCAGCAGGAGAGCAGCACAACCACCAGTCACTGACGGGGAAAACCCAATGGCACAATCATGCCACTTGGGGATGGGAGAAGGACAGGACTGGAACTGGGACTGGGACTGGGAGAACATCATGCATAAGTGTCATCCTGGCCCCCTCCTGCTCCCATTCTTAAGGCAGGTTCGGTGCATCACACAAAAAGGGTTTTACTTTGGCATTCTATTAGACCCAGTGGAAACATAGCTTGTGGATGAAGTGTGACCCAGAAACATTTTTACAGTGGGCCAAGGGCCCCAAAACGTACTAGTAGATGCCTAGAAATAAAGGTCTTTACTGTAAATAGCAAAGTGTATTCCCTGTCCATGACTCAGCAGGCAGAATGTTTTTAGGCTGCATTAGACCCCTGACTAGTAGATCCTAGTAGATCTCTAAGAGCTGTGTAGATGTCTGTGTGTTTACACCAACACTGTCACTTTTAAAACCTTGGATTTGAATCATCGGGACCATAAGAAGGCTGTCTTCTCAGAAGCAGATCAGAAGCCATGGCTTGTCTTAAAGCATACTTCTAGACCCTGATTTATGTGCTAAAGCATTCCTTGGTTTATGTGCAAAAGTATGAAGCAGTATGGAACATTAGGAAGCAGTGCTCCAATGCTGAGACTTCATATTTCAACCAGAAATATGATATTAAGAAATCTTGGCAGAAGTCCTTTTCCACAGACATTTCTCTTTTTCTCCTTTCTTTCTTGTTTGTTTTTAGAAGCCTTAAAGCAAAAACTGTCTTCACTGTCTAATCTACTTTATATGACATGTTTAGCAGACATGGGGTACATCAGATAAACATTTTATTTTGTGTTCTTCTCCTTCTCAGTTTCAATCCTCTGAAAGTCCAGGCAAGGACATTTTGATGCTTGAGACAAAGGGGAGATTTCTTACCTAGTAGAAGCAGTGAATAATGAGAATAATTGCAATATGACACTATTTAAAAGTACCCAAGACAGACACTGTGGACATTTCCGCAGTAGACTGTTATAGTGCTATTATGCCACTTTCAACATCCTATGGAATCCTGGGGTTTGCACTTTAGGGAGGGGCCTCAAAGGCCTATACCTAAACTGCAAACCCCATGATTCCATAGGCTGTTGAAAGTGGTATAATAGTACTATAACAGTCTACTGCGGAAATGGCCTGGGATGCCATGGTTTGAGTGGTGGACTGGGACTCTGACAGACTCAGGTTTCAGTCCATGCCCAGCCACTGGGTGACCTTGGACAAACACACTCTCTCAGAGTGCCTCAGAGGAAGGCATTAGAAAACTCTCTCTGAAGTACTGGGAAGAGTAGTAAAAAGAAAGAGGTTTATCCTTCCTTGCAGCTCCAAAACAATGGAAATTGCATTCTTTTAGATCTCTTGGTATCTGAAAGGGTAGAGAAACAGCCAAGCCAACCTGGAAGCTACTACTATGCTGTATATACTGGAAGCGATTTTTTTACTAACATGAGGGAACTAGACTGAGACCTAACTAGACAGACATTCTTAGAAACTCAATAAAAAGTGCTTAAAATAGCTATTTTATTTTTGAAGAAAACTCAACTTCTGGGCCTAGCCTTTGTCTCCTATCTCCAGCCCCTCTAGGTGCTATCTGCAATTGAATGTATTGTTTCTAATAAAGAACACATCCCAGACAGGCCAGATTAAAATGGCAGGATTATTAGCAGTGAAATTAAATAATACATTAGAGACTGGTACAAAAATCTTCATGTCTGAACCCATTTTCATTCTTGCAGTTTTGATATGACTAACAGCCTGATCTTATGCAGTTTTACACAGTTACCCAAGTAACACAGAAAATGATGAGAACAGAAGCCTTGGAAAGATTCAGGAAGTCACTGGGGAAGGAAACTATATTGTTTTTCTTTGGTATTGGGCCCTCAACCAGTGAGGAGCCTGAAATAATTGAGCCAGCTGAACTACCAATAATCCAGCCCTGATCCCAGGAACAAATAGTATTTGATCTAACTAGTCTCCTGGTTAGACCCATTGGCTGCCACTGAACTGAAGCCTGTTGGAGAAGTGATAAAATAAAGGGGAAACCGCTGAACTCTGTATAGGGGATGAAGCTAACACATTTAGCACAAATACAGGATTTCTGCCCTCTGCTTTGCCAGTGGGGAAAATGGAAGAGAGAAGTGGAACAAAGGAGAGAGGATTGCAACTTTGCTTATTCCCAGCATCCTACATTTGTCATCTCTTTCTCACAGACTCTTCCTCTGGCTTGAGCCACAAATCTGTCTCAGAGCCCTGACTGGGACAAAAGTGACCAGAGGGAGACTCTACAACAGAACCAGGGGTAGGGGTTGTCCTGCTTCACCTTAGGCCATTTCCACACTAGACTATTAGAGTGCCATTATTCCATTTTCAACATCCTATGGAGTCCCAGGGTTTGCAGTTTAGGGAGGGGCCTGTTTGACATAAGAATAGGAATTCCATATTTGCTGACAAATATGGTACATACACTTTATGGTACACTTTCTGAAACAAATTTTTCACAAAGCAAGATATTTGTGATGATGGAGTTTAGATCACCCTAATACTTCATGTTCCCACAATAACTGTATCTTGGGGAGAGGTGTTCTTTCTGAATTGCAATGAGTTATTCATTTGAAAAATGTGTATGTTGGAAACTGCAGCTCAGGCTGGCTTGTGTGTAGGGTTTGTTGTTGTTGCTGCTGTTGCTGTTCAAGGAACAAGTAGAGCATTTGCAAAACACCAGTGAATTTCTGAGCAGCAAGCCAAATTCTTTATGCTTGTCAGGCATGAAGGAACTCAGCCAATGACAAGTAATTTTATCTAATTGTCTTATGTAAGAGAATTATTTAAAAAAAAAAAGATCAGCAGAGAGATCAGGCAAACCACAAGGTCAGAGTCTGTGCTCTGTTTGAAGAAGCAGGGAGGGGAGAAAAAGAGACATATCCTCATGGCCAATTGCCTGTTCCCTTGGAATATCAATCATCTTCGTGTCAAGTGAGTGTTAACTCCAACTCTATTTTGAGGTAGTAAAATATTCCATAAATTAATTATGTCTGCTTGCTGGACATATCACAATGTACAAGGCAATATAAGTGGTCTCACTTTGGACCTTCACACTGCAGCTAATACTTTATGGTTTCTTGCTCTTAATGATGCCTGTGTGATAAAATTGACTGTATTACTATGCAGAAGGAAGCCTTTGGTGACCTGGAATTTTTGGATAACGGTAGAGGGAAGGAAAGAGATAAATCAATGTAAAATGACAGCTGTGAGAGTCAGCAAGGTGTAATGGTTTGAACATTGATTTACAATTCTGGAGACCAGGATTTGAATCCCCACTCAGCCATTTAAACCCAATGGGTGACCCTGGGAGAGCCACACTCTCTCAGCCTCAGAGGAAGGTCGTGTCCACACATTATCACCATACCACCATAGCAGCAGGTTGTTTCTGGTTCAGCAGTCATGCTACCACAAGATGTTGCCATTATCCAACTGCTATCCCATCCCTAAGCAGCACCAAACTGCCATATTCTATTTCCAGAAAAAATAATCCATTACGCCTCCTTCAATCCCATCAGCTGGCTCATGGCAGAACCGTAATAGCACTTGATAGCACTTCCTGTGATCATGGATCCAGCAGTGGGTGGGCTGTGGGGATGCCAGCTTGTCCCTCCCTCAGTGACTCCCATGGCTGGTAACTTCAAAAGCTATCACTTTTCCCTGTTTATTTTAAAGTTCTTCTTTGAGTTAAAACTGTGTATTTTTTTAACTACATTTTGAGGCTTATTGCATGCATGGCAATAGTGTACTAGGTGTTTAGTATGACTTCAAAAGGGGGGGGGACTCTGACCAATCAGAGGTGGTGTGGCAAGGCGAAGGCAGAGAAAGGGAGTGGCCACGGATGCTGTAGTGCAGAAGGAACACTGGTGGCAATACTCATCCATTTAAGGTGGAAAGGTGCAGAAATCAGTTTTCCCAATCTGCCACCCTCATGCGAGTGGCAATGCTGAGATTATAATGTTATATTTTGCTAATGATGTCTTGTGTGGAAATGGACAAAGTCTCTTGCCAAAAGAATCTCATAATAGGTTGCCCCTCCAGGTCACTGTGAGTTAGAAATGATTTGAAAGCACAAAACAACAAATGTAGGATAGAATGCAGGTGGGGGTAATGACTTGTCAGCATCCGAAGTCAGTAATCCAAAGCTGTCCTAGAGATTGAACATCCCCAGATCTGTCTGTCCTTCTCCCCACCCTTTTGAACCTCCCCCATTATGAGTGGAAGTTGTCATGTAGTTTCAAGAAACACATTCCAAGGGCAAAACTAATTGTCCAGTCTTTCTGGATCTCATCCAATAGCTGGATGGAGGAACAAGAGAAGAGAATTTCATAAAAAAAATCTGTAGTGAAGGGAATTGTAAATATGGCAGATTATTATTTGTGTGGTTATACTCTATTAAGCTTCAGATTGTCTTATATTTCTCCTTTAAAACTAACTAGTTCCGGGACTTATTTAACAGTTTTTTTAAAAAAATCTTTAAAATTTTGATTTAAATCCATCCATCCATAACTTCAGTTGATCAATTTGTGTATGTCTTTTTTTAATTTGAAGTTTTTAATGTTACTTTTTGTCATAAATATTTGAAATTTGTTTAACCATTCATTTACTTTGCACCACACACTTGACATTTTAAAATCTTATTTAGAACTGGAATTATTATAGAGATTCTGAAATATAGAGAGGTGAATACATGTTTACCACATTTAAATTTGGAGTCATTTCAACTCCCAAATGTCTGACAATCAAAACAAAAACATGGAGGGTTTCTCCTGGACAATGGTACTGTGATGAGATCTTAAGCCATAAGAAGTGATTGGATTTTGTTCTCTCCTATTGATAAAGATTTTGCTAAGAGAGAAAGAGGAATGTAGATTATGGTAGAGAGGAAATCTACAGTGTAATATTCAACTTAGTCCCCTGTTCTTCTCTTGGCAATGGGCTAGACAGAGGCCTTGACATTCTTAAAAGAACAGCTTTTGCTTTAAAAATCAAATGTCATGAAAATTCATAGACTCATAGAATCATAGAGTTGGAAGGGACCACAGGGGCCATCTAGTCCAACCCACCAGCCACGCATAGTATGAATAATTGATGTCTATATGTAAACCAAGGACCAGGCTTCTGGTGCCCTCCAGATGTTTAGGTTCAAAGCTCATGATTCTTCTTTCTCTTTACCTTTTTTCTGCTATGATCTATCCCCCATGCTATCTGTGGGTTATCTGGACACCAGATTGTCTTTCCTTGTTATAAAACAACTAATGTTATTGTTCATATACTGTTCATAGAATGTGTCTCTGTTAAAAAATATTGGCTACCTCCAGACATAAAAATAAGCAATAATTAATTATTGCATGAAAAAATCTTGGTGTTATATATTACCCCCTTCTCTCCTGCAGCATTGTGGATAAGATCATGTGTTTTGGGTTCTGTTTCCAGTTGACTGCAGTTACTAGTATTTCAGGTAGAACCCTAAACCATCATTAAGCTTAACTGTGGATTATTTGGAGAGACTGATTCATAAGCTAAGGTTACAATTAGGCTATTTCAGCAAGTAAACCATAGTTAAGACAAGCCTTAGTTTTACTGCTTTGAGAGATAATAATAAACAGTGGTTATTTGAAAAGCAAATCAAAAACTTCAGGGCTGAGGTGAGTGTACAAGCCCAAGTTTTATCCATTTTCATTCATGTAATGATAATTCATCATATATTGTTATATCCATATTCATTTATTGCTTTGCCTAAAGATTTTAATGAGTGCAACTAGGAATTACCTGAATCACTCTCAACTGATTTTTCTGCTATTCTAGAAGTTCCTATTCTAGTATCTTCTAAGTTGCAAGATACATGTGATTGGTTGTTTATTTGTAAATAAAGAATACATTTCTGTAAATTCAATCTGATCACTTCACTGACCAACAAAGGAGCTATATCTGGAAGTTAATTGATAATTTTGCCTTTTTTCATCATCAACATTTCATAACAGTCCATAATAGGCTTAAAAGTCAACCTCTGCTTGTGTCAACGGATATTATGGAATCAGTGCCAGGGAATATGATTTGTACTGTCCACTCTGGTAGCTTCTTGAAATTAAACCCCATTCATTTATGGAAAAGAGGTTTATCGAGTCCTGCACATTTAATGGAATCATTAAGAATGACTATTGAAAGCGGTAATGAGAAACAGGTAATCAATTGCTAATCGGAGCAAACTACTTAGGAGACTCTTCTTGTTCACAGCTTTCTTGGGTAATAAAAATTGTATAATGGTATAATTATCCTGAAGTTGGATGAACCTCAGATACTTAGTGACCCAATGTAACATGCAGATCCTGACACAAGACCTTTATCTGTCCGATTGTCTTACAAATAGCTCAGAGTAATATGCATGGGGTATTCCATTTTAACTTCATAAAAACCCTGAGTTCAGTGAGGCTGGTATGTAAAAGTTGGCACCCAGATCTCGGCACATAAATAAATAATATTATACTTATGCTAACAAGTCCCTTTCTGCATCAGCATTGGTTGTTGTTAACTATCACCAAGTCAACTTCAACTTATGGCAACCCTTTGAATGAGAGACCTCTAGCTCACCATATTATCAACAGGCCTGCTCAGCTCTTGCAGACTTGGGACTGTGGCTTCTTTGTTTGAGTCTATCCATCCCTAATGGAGTCTTCTTCTTTTCCTAATGACTTCTTCCCTTACCCGATTGTCTTTTCTAGTGAGTCATTCCCTCTCATGATGTGTGCAAAGAGCAAAAATCTCAGTTTAGTCATCTCATCTTCTAGGCAGAGTTGAGGATTGATTTCCTCTAGGTTCCATTTATTTGTCTTTTTAATAGTCTATGGTATCTTTGGAACTCTTCTCCAGCACAACATTTCAAATGAGCTGATATTCTTCCTATCTACTTTCTTCATTGTCCAGCTTTCATAGCAATGCTTAGAAATTGGAAATACAAGGTAATGGACAATCCTAATTTTAGTATTCAATGATATATCTTGACACCTCCGGATTTTGTCTAGTTCCTTCATAGCTGCCATTTCAAGTCCTAGTCTTCTGGTTCTTGACTGCAGCATCCTTTCTGATGAATGACTGAGTCAAGGTAATATCTTGAACTATTTCAATGTCTTCGTCATCTAATTTAAGGTTATGTAAACCACCTGTGGTCATTATTTGTTTTCTTAATGTTCAACTCTAAACCTGCCTTTGCACTTTCTTCCTTCACTTTCTTCAATAATTGTTCCAAGACTTTGCTGTTTTCTGCTAGTAGTATGAGGTCATCTGCATATCTTAAATTGTTGGTTTTTCTTCTTTCCGTTTTTATGCCTCCTTCCTCAGAGTCTAATTCTGCTTTACATATGATATGTTCAGTGTACAAGTTAAACAGATAGGGTGATAAAATGCAGACTTGCCTGACCCCCTTGCCTACTGGAAATTATTTCATTTCCATGTATTCTATCCTGATGGTAGCCTCTTATCCTAAGTACAGGTTACCCTTTAGGGCAATGAAAATTTGTGGCATGCTTATTTAAAAGCAACCCATAGTTTTTCATGATCTACACAATCAAAGGTTTTGCTGTAATCTATGAAGCATGGGCTGATTTTCTTCTGAAATTCTTTGGTGTGCTCCATAAGCCAGCATATGTTTGCAATAAGATCTCTAGCGCTTCTTCCTTTCCTGAAGCCTGCTTGGACATCTGGAATTCCTTACTTCGTCTATGCTAAAAGTAATTGTTGTTGAATTTTGAGCATACCTTGCTTGCATAGGAGATTAATGTCATGGTTGTGTGGTTACTGAAAACCCTGGTGCCCCCGTTCTTGAGGACTGGAATTTATAGCAAGTATTTCCAATCTTTGGGCCATTGTTTTGTTTTCCATATTTACTGACAGATTTAATTAGAACTAGAATAGGTTTTGCCTCTGTAGCCTGAAGCAGCTCTATTTGTATGGCATCTGTTCAAGGTGATTTATTTCTTCCAAGTGTTCTGAGTGTAGCTTCCATTTCACTTTTTAAAATTGTACATTCATCTTCAAATGGTTCTTTCTTGAGTGAACCTCTCATCCTTTCTTCTATTTTATATTCAGTTCTTCAGTGTATTATTTCCATTGTCCCCCCTCCTCACACACACAAACCTGATCATGTAATGTGTTCTCCAACTGGTCATAACACATTCCCATTCTGGATTTAAATTTCCCTATGATTTCTCAGATTTTGTGGAAAAGGTCTCTCTTCCTCCTTCTCATTCTTTGTCATCTTCTATTTATCTGGATTGATTATTATAGCAATTCTCCTTGTCTGTGCATATAAGTCACTGAACAGACTCATTCAGGGTTCTGACTATTGCTGTCATCTTTTGTTTTTCTTCTAGGCTGTCCTTTACTGCTTGAAAAGTTTCATCTGTCAACCATTGAGACTTATTTTCCTTTTTAGCTGCATTCTTCCTTCCTAACAATGTCCTTGGCTTCAGTCCAGAGTTCTTCTGGCACCCAGTCAGCTAGGCTTAATAGTGCAAATCTTGTCTTTTTTAAAAAAAAATTACATTATTGTTGATTTCTACAGGGATGTTCTTTAAGTTGTATTTCAGCACAATGACTGGTCTAGTGTTCTTTTAATAGCTTTATCCTGAGTTTTGATAGTAGCAGTTAACAGTCTATGTTGCAATCTTAACTTGTTTTTGTAGAGAAAATGGAGCTTCTCCATCTTCTACTATGAATTATGTAGTCTATTTGGCTATGAGGTGATATATTGGCTATGAGATGATATCCATGTCTATAACCTCCCCTTTGATTGTTTGAAAAATGTATTTATGATGAACAAACTGTTGGCCTTGCAGAACTGAGTCAGTCACTCTCCTGTTTCATCTCTTGTTCCTAGGCCAAGTTTCCCTACGGTCTTTGATTCTGTTCTGTTCTTTACGTTTGCATTCCAGTTGCCTATGATTAACAGCAAGCTGTGTTTTGGTGTGTGATCAATTTCCTCCTGGACTCTAGCACAGAATCTTTTGATTTCTTCTTCTTCTGTCTCTGTAGTTGGACAATAAACTTGAATTATGATTATATTGATTATATTGAGGGGTTTTCCATGAAGTCTTATTGATATTATTCAGTTGGACTTTGAATTAAATCTTTGACTACTTTTGTACATATCTCCTCATTATTAATGAAATTTTAGTTTCCCAAATTTCCAGTACTGCAGAGACTGAGACACTGAAAATCGTTAACATCTCAAACTCTACATTTTCTGTCTTTGCATTCCTTTGGTATCTTTGCTTTCCCTTTTCCTTTGGATGTCTAAACTCTATTCCTGAATGTTCAATGAATGTTTTAAGTTACTGCAATGGCAGAAATTTGGGGGCTGAAAGAAACTTTTATTTGAAGACAGATTGGGTGGGGGCTGTAACGCTCTTATTCCCCTTCCCAGAGATTCATCCCTGGTGTCCTGATATTTGAGACACCTTATCTAGGTAAAGATGAACAGTCACAAGATTCTCCCTACTTTGAGACTTCTTTTGGGAAAAAGCAATTGTTCACTAAAAATATTTGTGGGTTTTTTTGCCCAAAAAGGCCCCTTTCCATAGAATATCTGTTTCCTTCACAAAAAGCTATGCTTACATGCTGTCTAGCACTTAATCCTTACTATATCTATGTTCAGAGAGTGTTCTAAAAGATATGTTTCTGTTTTCCTTTCATTCCACATAACACACAAATATCCAGGTGCTATGCCTCCTCTCCCATGCATGCTCATGTCTTTCTCCATGCTCACTCACTCACTCAAGGGATATTATATTACTCTGATAATGGACCAGAAGTAGCTTTCTCCAATTAAGACAAAACCTTTGTCCGTGTCTGGTTCATCTGCCTAGGGCAATAGTAGTCATGTGTTCTGCATGGTTGAATTTTTGAAGATCTTGGTTTGAAGCTTGCGGCTATTCCTTGATCTGCCCTGGTCGCTTGTGGCACATATTACTGTGATTACACAGAGTGCCTTTAAGCAACATTTGTCAGCTGTCAGCCCACCTAGGAAAGAATAGCCTAGCCTGAGAGATCTATGCTCTCGTAGTCTTTGGTAAATTCTCAGGATGTAATTCTTTGCTATTTTTTTTCCTCTAAGGAAGCAACAAGTAATTTCAGAAATGTTCTTCTCACTGTAAGAAAGTTTTCAAAAACTGCAGATTTCAAAGACTGTTAATAGTTTGAGACTTATTCTGCTTAAAATTCATACATGTAGTATATAGGATACAGAATTTTCAGTACAGAAAATAATATTTCTTCAGAAAGTGTTTTCTGCCCACAACAACCCCATATAAATTTTTCCTAGATTAACTCCAGAAGTGCAAAGAGTCTTATCAGTCTAGGATTCTTCATGTGAGGGTTTCTTGGCACTTGAGAAACTTCTTTTTTACCATTTTGGATGGATATATACACACAAATACATAAATTTAAAAAAAAAATTCTCCCAATATATTATTTGTGGTGCTACTTTTGAAGACCGAGGGCCTGTCTGCACTACATTATTATAGTGCTGTTATTCCACTTTCAATATCCTGTGGAATTCTGGGTTGTAGGTAACTGAGGCCAGAGAATCTCTGGCTGAGAATTCTAAATGTCCCTCCCAAAACTGCAAATCCCAGGATTCCATAGGACATTGTAAGTGGAATAATAGCACTATAACAGTGTAGTGTGGAAAGGCTATGAAAATGGCAGTTGGTTCAGAATGTGGCACTCAGAGCTTGATGTTATGATAAAATTATAGAAGGGTTAGAAGACTTGCACTAGCTCCCCTTCATACGGGTTATGATCCCGATATTTGAAATACCTTCTTTTTCCATACATGTCAATCTATATGTTTCAGATCTTTGGTTCAGATGCTTCTACAGATGTCTCTGCCATTTGAACTGAGGGTGGGGAAGAAAGTCATCTAGTACTAGTGCTTCAGTTCCAGAATGTTCTATTCAGGGAGGTTTTTCTACAGCCTAATTTGTTGTCTTTTTGGGGTCTGTAGAATTCCCTAAAAAAAAAAAAAATCCCAAGTAGTTTAGATCTAATTTTCACTGCTTCCATTGGCTCTTAATATTTTGATGCTTTTTAAAATTTGTTTTATGTTTATTCTTGTTATTTTGCTTGTTGGCTGAGATCAACCACTGTCATTTTATTGACATAATTGCTTCCATCACTGGAACTTTCCTGTTGCCACCTTTGTTTATCTTCAAAACTTCTCCAGAGGGCTGAAAACCTCCCAAAGCAGTTGTGGGAGCAGCACAAAAGAATGTGGGGAGAAAGGAAAGAAAGTCTAAACATGCTTGTGGCAATCTGCTAGAATGACATAGGCGTTCAGCCACCACAGTTACCACTGCTATTAACACTATTACTACCACTACTACTACCATTGCTACTACCACCACCACCTCCTCTTTTTCCTCTTCTTCTTAATCTTCACTGAAGGTTTTGAAAAGATAAATAACAGAAAAATAATCCAGCCTTCCCATACCTCATAGTGGATTGGCACTGTGAGGCAGGTACACATCAAGGAAAGTGGAAATGGGGATATAGTGGGCCCTCTGAGGATTCCATCCCCTCCCCATGGACAACCAAGATGAACAAAAGCAAGTTGCTAGTGAACAAAAGCTATCATGATATGGCACAGGGAATATTCTTCACTAACATGTTCTGTGTGAGATAGGGAGCTGGTTAGCAGCTGTGTGACAAATGGCATATCTACCTAATATTTTAAACACATTTGATTTCATTTATTGTCCTTCAGAGCAACATTTTTTTCTGTTTACTTTGCTGGTTGATCTGTTTGCCTCAGTGTGTTCAGTATTGTCAAAATAGATAGCATTACGAATCCTATTTGATATTAAAGGGGGGGCAGTTTCTGGAGAATTGTCATTTTAAAGCTCCATTACTCCTCCCCCCGACACCAACATGAGCAGAAACACTATAGGCCTGCTTCACACTTTAATGCTAGAAGATACAGGTGTGCAGTCTGGTTTTAAAATGCATCAGGGGATAACATATTCTTCTCAGAAGTACATGCTGATTTTACTTTTCCCTGTTTAAAGACAACAACAGCTATAACAGATTAACATTTTGTTTCTCTCAAGAGTGTTTGTCTCCATCGCATTCTTTTAAAAAAGATAAGAGCTGGAATGGATATGATCCAGTTCACCTGCTTGTTTTCTATATAAACCAGCGATTTCATTGATTTCTACAGAATGTCAATAGAAGGAGGAGCAACATAACAGATCATGTTAGCATCTGCCCTACAAGAAGGTCATAGAAAGCCAAGACTTGGTGAGGAGTGGTATATCATACCAGTTTGCTGTTCAGAAGCCATCCTGTTTCAAGTACAGATGCATTTGAGAGAAAGACTAAAAGGCTGAGGCCTTCCAAAGTTTTTAAGTTCAAGTCTTATCAGTCCCAGTGAGTGCAACCAGTGGTTAGACATGATGGGGACTGTTGTTCTGCAATATTTTCAGGGCCATGTTTGCTGCCTCTCTGTTCTGAAGCAACCAAGGAATTTTACTGATGGGAAACTTATTTTAGAGTTGCAGCCCTTTTGGAGCAGTTTTGTTTGTTTCATTTTGAGAGATGACCATATACAACTGGAATGGGTGAGAGTTGTTTCCATTCCTGTTCTTCAAAAACAAATAAGATTGTGGTATACTCATTTTGCAGGGTTGTCTGGAGGAGGTGATGAAAACCTCAAGTTGTTCGTACTATCTCTTCCCCTAGATTGAAAACCAGGAAAGCCTGCTAGCACAAGGGCTTTCTAGGCCAGCTTCTTAAATACATAATGCACAATGGCCAAGATCCTGCATTATTAAAAGTAATTACGATGATGGAGTTCCATAATCATAGTTACATCTGATTATACGACCTCTCCACACATCCCCACAACTTTTCAGTCTGGCAGTGCCCCAACTAAAGGATTTCCAAGCTGCTCCAGACTGAGGGGTTGAGAAATCATGTCTGCAGCACTCTCACAGTCTCAAGTGCATTGCAAACAGACAGCCTGAGACACCTCATGGAGTCCTGCTGCAACTGCTTAGTTCAGTGCATCCTGGACTGTAGACATCATTTCTCAGCATCCAGTTCATTTGTCTCTGAAACTATACTGGCAGAAAGCCATAGTGGCTGGCCTCATATTCAACAGTTATGAAATTGTAAGCTGTATTTCCAATTACATAACTACTAGGCATTCACATTTACAGTCATTAATAACAGAGCATGACCTCCAAACTCCATCTTTTCAACATTGGCATGGCCTCAGCCAAAGAGTTTCTGAGGTGCTGCAGATGAAGATACTCTTAGAGAGTCCAAAACCTAACTAATTTTATGTAATCATTATTGCAAGATACATTTTAATGCACCAAGTTAATTGTTAAAGGTAAATGTTATATTATTAGTTTAAATGAACTCCTATGAGAATTTGGTAAGCCTAACATTATATCATTAGTTAGTTTTAAATGAAATCCTAGAAACATATATGGTACGCTACCAACACAGGCACTCCAATGACACAACTTGTTGCTTCTCTATATTGGCTTTTTGCAACTGTAGCTCCTATTACAGTACAGAAAAAAGAAAAGAAAAAAAAACCTCTGTCTGACATAATTAAAAACACACCTCAGAAATGGCATAGTTGAGCCAAAGCAACATCACATCCAGCCTCTGAAATACATCTCTAAAAAGATGTTATCCAGGGGTCTGGAGATAAAGTTCAATTCTGAGCCCCACGAGTGTTATCTTCTCCCTTAGCCATTTTTGCCAGATCTTAATAGTTAGTTCTACAGCTAACTTCTTGTCACTACTCTTTGAAAATCTCCTTCTTGTTGGAATACTTCATATAAAATGTGTGTCCTCACTCCTTTCCATCTCTGACATCCTCAGTTGTACTCCTTGTGCTGTAAATCTCTCACATGAGGCTTAGACCTGGGCCTGTTCTAAGTCACAATCAAACAGCCCAGCAGCACAGGATCATATAACCAAATGAGTCGTTCCTTTGTCCTCCCTCCTTCCACCAACCCAGAACAAACAGAGCTTTGTGTTTGCAGCATTTGGGGTCTGTGTTCAATTAGACAGTTATTGTTGTAGTGTTTAGCCTCATTGAACTGAATATTAATTAACTGTGCAAATGGATTGATCATTAGCTTTCTTTTTCTCTGACCCCTGGGAAATGCAGAGGCACCTGCAATCTGCATACCAAAAGCTGTTGTATTGGAAAGACTTGAGCATTCATTTCCTTCAGTCCTCAGTGGCACAACTGAATCCTGAAATGGGACAGTGGAAAAGTCAAGCAAGCATAATGAGGGACATAGGAGAATTCAATACAGACATTATGCCAAAACAGACAGATCAATGGAAAAGATTTGCAGGCTGGCATGAATCATGCTAAGTCACAGTTGTGATGGTTTCTGTCTAGGCAGCTCCTGATGAAGATTGATTAGGGCTGCTTCTCTTCAGTGCATAAGGAACGTCTTTAACTGATTTAGGTAGGTTTGTTGCTGGCACTGCTTCCATTTTCTTGAACTTATTCACACCGATTTTTAAGACCTCCAAAAAACCACCCAATCTCCCACCCAACCTTTTAACTGTACTACTAAATTAGAAAGTTGTATCAGACTCTTCACAAGAGGTCATCCTTAGGCATTAGTATCCCTGGATTTAGTGGTTATACTTGCTAACAGACCAATAAAGTGATTCAATTAATCTGTCTCAGGTGTTTCTGAACCTATAAGGTTGTTCCTCTTTCAGTTGGTTGAACACTGGAAGTAAACCTGAGCATACTATGAAACACTAGTGAGATTTTCTGAAATGTCCATAGGGAGGAAGAGATGTCCCATCTCTCAAAGTGTACTTTCATTCTAACTGAAAAGAAGCATTCAGTTAGGGTTGCCAGGCTGAAAACAGGACAGGGCTCCTGTATCTTTAACAGCTGACAAATCCTGGAACAGGAAGATGTAACGTAAAGTTCAACCAGGTACTGCTGTGCAAGCTCTTCTCCCTCACCCTAACTCTTATCTTAGCTGCTGCTCTCCCTCCCTAATATTACCATAGGGTCTGAGTGAGACACTTCACCACCCCACACACTGTACTGCTGTAAATTACCACGTTGGGGTGCATGGAGCAGCTAAAAGTTGAGTTAGAGAAATGAGGAAGGAAATGATATATGTTTCCACTTGCCAGAAATTTAGACTATGTCTTTATGCTCCAAGATCTGTTAACTGCTGAAGATATAGCAACCCTGTCTTGTATTCAACCTAGCAATCCTAATTTCAGCATGACTAGCTTATTCAAAATGGAGAGTGTCATGTATTCTCAGAACAGTATTGATAGGGAGAAAAGCTTGCAAGCTTTTGGAGTAAGTTGTTTGTTCATGTTGTACTTTATAAAATTGTTGTAGTGTACCTTTAATTCATTTCTGACCTATGGTGACCCTATCATGGAGTTTTCTTGGCAAGGTTTGTTCATAGGGGTGTTGCCCTTTGCCTTCTGAGGCTGTGGGTTTCCTCTATAAAATGAGATACATATCATTGGCTGTTCATTTCCTTTGTTTAATTTCCAATTATGATAGATGTAGTTATTATTTACATTTGTGGTATGTCTTGTTATTTGTCTGTGAATCACTTTTAACATAGCTTCAGAGATGAGAATCCTTCATATATAGAAGGCCTAAGGGATTCATATAATTTCAGCTACATATCAAGCTGGAGAAGTCAACTCTGGTAGATCTGTTGATCAATATCCTCTCTCTGGGAAACTTCTGAGGCTTCAGGGACTGCCAGAAGAGAAAAGAAAAGAAAAGATCTCCTCTCCTAAATATGGTTATCCTTTCTAATTCTGAGAAAAAAATGGAAACTTGCTTAATACACAGAACACTGTGGTGGGATAAAGATTTATTTAAAGGTGAATTGTTACTCCTGAAGGCTTCTAAGAGTTCCCTTTGAGAGAATGATCTGAGATTACATTTGTTTGCTTAGTTACTTCAGTGGTTAACCACCTCCCCAGACTGTGAGTGAGCAGAAAGTAAGTGAAATGTTTACTACATGCCTGTAATAACTGGCTTTAATAGAGTCATCCAAAACAAGTCATGAAGGTTCTTCCTCAGGTGAAACATCTGAAGAATTTTGACAGAAACCAAAAATATTTTGCAAGGAGTAGTGAAATTTCTAAGGAAGACTAATACATCCCAGTTCACTAACTTTATCTACAGTGTCTGTCTGTGTGATTCAGATTTTTCAATAGCAGTGTTGTCTGGATAAGATACACGTACTTTTATTTTCTGAACATTTCCAGTAGATCAGAAACATCTACTCCCAATCATATCTCCATAGGTGATTTACTTATGATTGCTTTGAAAATGACCTTCAGTCTCAATAGGCTTAATTTGTGTGCACTGAATATTATCATGCAACCCAGTCTGATTGGGATGGAGCTCCTCCCCAGGTCTAATTCAAGTCATTTCATAATTGCCAGCTAGCTTGGACTCTCCATGTGGCCAGTTGGAGTGGGAGAGTAAGTAATAATAAGAGGTGTGACACTACTGCAGAGGCAAATAAAGGAAACTGTGTGGAGAAGGAAGAAAAGTTGTAACATCCACATCATTTATTTTCTTGATGCTGCTAGCAATTTTTCCTTGAAAATTAAAACAAGAGCACATTTAGTTTCCCTGTTTTGTCTATTGTTTGTTTTCATTTGCACATAATGTTTTTGATGCAGCTGTCTGGAGGACACTCTTTTCCCTCTGAGCAGAATGGGGTTTGCCATCTGCAGCAGAGTGCTGTATCATATTGCCACATGCACCTGCAGTATCAGGTACCTTTGGCTGCTCATCCTCTGACAGTTCAGCAAAATTGGAAAGGCACTTTATGGATGCAAATGATGTTTACCATTTGAGTGCTTTTTGGATAGCAAAATATTTTGCAAATGCAACCCTCTTTAAATCTCAAAAGACTCTTCCAAGCTAAATATCTATTGACATGAACATTTTACATAGTGGTAAGATGAGGTATCATCTGACTGGAGGAAAGGCGTAGAGCAGATCAATGGAAGAACTTAGGATAAAATCTATGGGACCTTGCTCTCCAAAGCAGACACACTGTCTCCAGTGGCAATCATCATCCAGGAAAAGAGAGAGTCACCTCAAAGTAGTTCCACTATCCTGTATTTCAAAAATCAATTTCATTTTCATCCCAACATCGCCCAATGTCATCTTTATGCTAACATTGTCAAGAAATTGCATTTCCTTGCTGAGTCAGATTTCTTTTTTCTGCATCTATTTGTGTTTGTTCTTCTCAGCCTGGGGGGAAAATGGTTTTGATGTGGCACTTCACTTAGCTCTCAAGCACAGTCATCCAAATTACACTTAGAATCTTAAATTAAAGGTAATGAAGTGGTTTCTTTTTTGTTTTGTTTTGTTTAATTTGCTTTTTTTTTAAGTTGAGGAGAGCGTCTTTCCCTTATCACTTTGTTTTCAGGCCATTTGTAGTGCTCTTTGGATGTTATATCCATTACAACTTAATAAAGGCACCGGGAGTCTCAAGTCTTCAAAACCCTGTCAGTTCAGAAGTTCAGGATGCTCTCAAGAAGGTTATGTCTTAATATATCCTTCTCCTCCCCTCTTTCCACTTCCCATCATCATTACCATCATCCTACTCTATAATCATTCCATTTAATTTTGCCTTAAATTATAATAATGACAATTATACATAAAGGGAAAATACTAAATGTTAAAATAGAAAAATAGGAAATTTCAAATCAAAGCACATGAAAGACACCGTATTAATACTGATATGGTACTAGTACTGCCACTCATTGCCGGCACTTGAACCCCATATTAGGCTTTGGTGTTTGCTGCTTCTCTAGACTATAGGTTTATCTTTCCTGACAAAGTGGGTGTGGAACTCCCATGAATGGGAAAGACCCAGACAATTTGTAGTAGCATCCCATGCTAGATCAAGAGATTGAAACTGGTCATGGTTTATCCACTACTGACAGGATAAAAGACAGCATGGCTTTGCATTAACTTTGTCCTTGCTAATCTGTATGTTTTGAAGATGAAATTTTCAAGTAATTTTTATAATCGCATAAAATACAACATATTTCAATCAAAGAATGGTGTGCAGCTGTGGAGAAATAGTAATCAACTTTGTTGTATATTATGGGAATCAGAACACAATTTTCACTTGATAATTTGATGTGAATTTTCTATATTCCCATGGATCAGCCTTGTAGGGAGGCTGCAACAATGGCTAGCTCACAAATATATTTTGTAGTCCACACACGACCAAGTATTTGGTTGTACTGAGGAGATTTTACAAGCCCATCATAGTGAAATAAATGACCCCAAAAAGTTATGGAGGGTAGAGATCCACATATGAGGAAAAGATTCTGGTTGGTTGCCTTCAGCACCTCATATACAAGGAAGCGAAGAATGTTTAGGCATAAATTATTTAGTTAATCATAGTCTATGGCTAGCTTCACTTGAGTAACTTTTAATTGCATGTCTAAAGTTTTTTGATTACATGGCATTAAAAATGATAGAAAGGTGAAATCTCCTCTCTTCCGCCCACATGTTTTTTTCTCCCCAGTGAGGCTCTGAGGCACTAGGAAAACAATTATCTGATCAGATGGGTAAGTGTCATCTGCAGTAAGGCGTATAATAGATATTCTCGTACGAAAAGGATAGGTATAAATTGAAGCTGGCGGTAGTATAATCTGGTTTATTCCTGTCTGTGGAGAAAGCAGCACACAGAATTCATAACAGTGACAACATGGGTTGTTATGTGTACCACAGTATTGCACTGAAATACCAGTTCCAGAAAAGATCCAGTTGTCTGAGAAACCATATAGACACTGTAAAGGCAAGAGAGAAAGACAGCCTCGTGTCAGCTAGATAGTGTTACAAATATCATAAGATACCTGAAAAATGCAGACATGGATGGCCAGAAGTAAATACAATAGCCAATATCCTTTGTAATGATGGAGGATTAGAAAATTCTACCAGTATACTTAACATGGGATTGGCACCTGTTAGGAAGAGAAAACAGAAGCAGCCATCCTGCTGATGGCAAATTTTTGACCGGCAGCTTCCTAGTGCATCCCATGAACCAGTCATGGGTGTATTTGTCATGGAGAAGGGAATCTGTGCCTTGGGGGTAGATTGGTATGTAAGTTGAGCCACTGAATAGCTCCATGGAGGTTTGATAAATCCTTGTGGTCCTTATTGGGGCAATGAGCTACTGCAACCAAGGCTTACAACCGGTAGTATAAGCCTTGGTTGCAATAGCTCATTGCCCCAGTAGAATCCTCACCTATGAAAACTAGATTTACGCAGAAGTATGATAAATAGTTTGAAGGCTACAAGTGAGCAGAGCCACCCTCTCACTACATACATACATATTTGATTAACCAGAATTGTGCAGTTATGTTGGATTGAAAGGGTAACTGGATATAGCAATGTCATTTTCTGCATGCAAATACTACAGTTTTCAAGGTGATAATTGGGAGCTTCCCACAGCTATTTGCACACTGAAATATCATTTCTTTCCTTCCAAATGATATGATTCCTGCAGACAAAAGAAAAGAAATAAAGAAGCCAACAATAGAAGGGAAATATGAATAAAAGAAAAGGGGAGACACTGGTTCTTTTTTGATACGTGAAGGATCATTTTTTTAAAAAAAAAATTAAACAGGGTAAGTGTCACAGATCTGAGCAGCCTTGAAAAATCATGTTTTTTTATTTGTGTAGTGAGATGTTATCAAATCTATTCCCAAATGGTTTGTATTAGTTGACATGTGATTCCAAGGCAAGATTTTGTTTCTTCTGTGGGTACATATGAGAGGAATTATACAGCTAGCAGTAGAGACCAAGGATGTGACACTACACTTTTCCTCTTCCTTTTCCTTCTTTCATTTACGCAACAGTAGTCCTTTAAAAACCAGCCTCTGGTGCTCCTCCTTCTCCTCTATCAGCATCATGAATCCCCTCCCAATACCCTGCACCCCCCCCATGCACAGGTTTTGGGGGGGCAAGGGATATTCATGTTTTTCCAACTTTTTCAGTAGTCCTGTGCCCACAACCCCCACAAATGTGTAAGGCTGCTGACTATAGAAGTATTCATCCTAACATACAATGACAAAGTAGTTGATAATTTACATCCCAAGTTAAAGCAACAATACTTTTATTTAGAAATAAAATAAATGTGCACCTTTCCTATACCTGCACATTTATTTCCTTTTTATTTATTCGTAAGCATAGGATCAAAATAATAAAGGATCGATAGGTTCTGGAAAAGTAGTATTAGAAAAAATGCTGACATGATTTTTTGGGGGGATGATGGGATATTCAAAGATATTACAAAAAAGGAGATGTCACAGAGCACGTCAGGAAACTCTAACAAGGATGATCCTGAACTGATGACAATTTTCACAATTCTGCACAAATTTTTCCCATTTTTTCTGTTTTAATGTCCAGTTGATTTCAGTCAGATCCTCTCTTTTTGAATCAGTTTGTTTTTAAATCTCTGTTTCTTAGTACTCCATTTTGAGGTTCCGTCTCTCCCCCCATGTTACAAAGTTTCTTGCCATGAGATGTTAGGGAATCTTTAGTGTTTGCAGGTAAAGCTACTTAATAGGTTATTATAATGAAGACTGTTTTATTTCTTTGTGGAACACTGTCAGAGGGAAGTAGTGGTATGGAACTGGTTGTTACTCACTTTCTGCTTCTGAATACTAATTACTATGCCCATGAGAGGCTTTGCTTGTGAGAGACACATTTCCTGTTTCAATCCTTTGTCTTTAATGTTTTTCTTCTTCTTGTGGAAAGCATTATTGACATGGGATAACAAACCACCCTCTTGAAATTAGTACCACTCTTCTCTGGATTGTTTGGAGTTGTGATATGTATCTTCTCAGTGGTTTAGGATTAAAAAATTGAAGTGGTGGGTGGAAAAAAGTTGTACCTTCTGAAGCTATTTTGAACACTTTTTTCAGTTCTCTAGTCCTTGTCACTGTGCAATTGTGTTCATTTTCAAAACTTATATCTCCTCTATAATATGACTTGTCCTAAATATTTAATTCTACAAGACATACTATTGTATTCAGTAAGGACCACTTGTTTCTGTTGCAATGACAGCATGATTATGTTGGTTTCATGTAGGTTATTATTTCTTCTTATGTCATTTAGTGAAATCATAATGTTATATTTAGATATAGATATACATAAGTGGTTAATTAAATGGGGGAACACTTCTGAACAAGTTCGGCACAGTATGGAATCTGAGCTGCAAGCATTCAAAATATATGCTGAGAATAGTTATCAATTCCTGCCGATGTGTATGGACTTGCTTGTTCAAATTAACATGTTAGCTCTAGCGCTGGTCGTGTAGTCACTGCACCAGAACAATGCATGTGACGTCCCAGATTACACTCTTTGTTCGACAGATATGCAGAATTAAATCAGGGTGGTTTCTTTTTTTCTTTTCCTTTAAGAGGAACTGCTTAAGTTCAGGTGGAAGAGCTAGCAATTTGATGCTCCAGTGACTCTGAGACAGTCTTTATTTTAGCAGCTTCCCTTTTTATGTTCTAGAGCTCTGCTGCTAAATGTTTTTAAAATGGAAAAAGAAAAGGGAAGCTATGCCCTTTCTTAGCTGGGCTTGATAGTGACCTTAGTTTCAGTACCCCTATCTTTCATGGACAGGTGTGGTCCAAAATATTTTGCAGCCTGAGGAACAGCACAAGATGTTGTCTCCTTCATTCCACAGACAGACAGACAAACTCTTAATTCTTACTTCAGCATGAGTGACGTATCTTCTTCCAAGGATGAAAGGCTAGATTAGGAAGCCAAGGGCAGACCACCTGGAACACACAATATGATTCACTGTGTGCCTCTCATCATCTATTGCTGAAGTAGCTTTCTTATTCTGCCTAATGGTAGGACCAGTAACTTTTCTCTTTAAACAAGCAACACACACACACACACACTGCAGTTACTGGCAACACAGCTCCAAAACTCTCCAGGGCCACATTGCTTCACAATGCCCTGTGTAAGAATGCCATCTCAGGTTGGTTGTATCCTTCCAGGAACACAGGGGAAGGTGGCAGTGGGGGCAGCCAATTTTTGCATTGCACAGTTGTCACTGAAGGGATACTGCAAAAGTATGTGGCATTCTTTGTCAGAAATAATATGGAACAAAATTGTCCCCAAGAGTCTGAGTGGAGTTCCATTGCACTTGTTGTGACATCAAAATTTGCTTAAAAGGAAAACATGAAGGTAGAAGTGTCTGCTACAGGCTCAAAGATATAAAGAATTTGTCACCCCACCCAAGTTTTTGGATTTCTCCAAAGGCTTCGTTGTACGTTCTACTTCACTGAGGAGAATCCTTGAACATCTGGCCAGTTTGAGTCGTAATTAAATAAAAAGTACTCTTAAGAGACTGAACAGACATACAAGTCATCCAATGACCTGTAGTCTTTCCGACTAACATGGAATATATACAATATTTTTTCCTTGCTTTCCATCAGTGTCAATTATCAACAGTGATTATTCACAAAAGACAGGGCAGGGGGGAGGTTGTTCCCATAAGGTTGCTCATATAGGTCTGTCTTGTAGTAAATTATCCCTGGCTGCCCATCATGCCTAGTCAATCTGTTTTTGTTGTTTGCTTGCTTCCCCTCATCCCACTTTGTTGGTTGAGTATTGTAGCTTGAGAAATGCCAGATTATACCCTTTATTATAAATCTCTGCCTAATGAATCTGAACATGTGCAGTTGTATCAAAAAGCATAAATGTAGATTGTGACCCTTGTAAAATTGCATTGAGTCTACTGTATTTGGGACTAGCAATTTAGGCCAGTAATTTGGTGTGTTCTGCATGGAAGTTGTAAGTATGCAAGTATGTACAACAGTAGGCTTCTGTCAAAGGTGGAACTTACTTCTTCATTAGGAAAAAACACTTCCAGGAAGTGTACTTCTGTGGACTAATCTAAGCTGAACTTGATGGTAGGATAAATGTTGTTGAATTCCTGGAGGAACTTCTCAAGTGCAGAATCATTTCCTAGACCTACTAAGTTCTGTTAAATGGAGATAACAAGAATTGGGCCACTTAGAGAATCATAGTTAAAAGAAAACTATCTGTTCATGAATAGCAGATGGTATATCAGAGCTGTAATTATTTGCTAAGTACATTCTTGAAGAAAACAATCAGTAATTTTAGCAATTTTCTTCCTGCTGCAAGAAAGTCTTCAAAAACTGTACAGTTTTGGAAAACTAACAACACTTTGGACTTATGTGGCAAAACATTTGTGCATGATTTTATTGCACAGAACACAGCATTTTCGGCACAGGAAACAGCATTTTAGAAAATATTGTCTCAATGCACAAATATTATTGTATACACAAAAATGCTGTTTTGTGCATATAACATATGACTTTCTGTGCAAAAAAGTGCAAATTTTGCACCGAATAGCTCACAAACTGTGAGGTTTCCCCCATCTTTGTATTATGGTTTCCTGACACTCAAGAAATGTGTTTTTCTACCATTTTCCAAATATTTGTTGAATATTCTTTCCATTTCTATGCTATACTACTCAGCTGTTGTTTTCTTTGAAACAAAAATCGGAACATGTTGAAGACTTTTTGGCGTTATATCATTTACATTTACACCATCTCTCCTCACTGAGGATTTCCAAATGATCAGCACTGAAGTTGATTGTAGGCTCACTGCTTTCCCTAGGGTTGTTCTTACTACACTGTTAGACATTCTGGAAACCTAGGGATAAATTCATTGGTTCACAAAACTTCTTATAGGCCTCACAGTATGCTCCATTTATTTCAGGCTTCCAGCCAGCCAGCTAGCTAGTCTTCCACCAAACAGCACATTAATAAACTCCGAGCAATCAATCTCTCTCCAATGCTGGTGCAGTAAATCTCAACTCAAATTCAATAGACCATGTGCTGTTTTCTAAACAAGTTGATAATTGTTTAAAGAAACATACTGAATCAGTTGAAGGAATGTAGAAAACAGTACAAATGCATATTAGGGGATGCACAGAACCTTTTGTTTTGTTTTGTAAAAATGCCAGTCTTCCTTAAATGGAGAATCATGTATATTACGGTCTTTTGTATTGCACTATTGCTGTTTCACTTGTATCTTTTTCTTCTTTAAAAAACTGCTTGGTGTTATTAACATAGCAGTAATTGTTGTAGTAACTTGCCTTGGAGTGGAATAGTGTGTACAGGTTTATGAATAATGAAAACAACAACAAAAACCCTGCAATAATAACTATGTAATTTAAGTTTTACGGTTTAAAAGCAGCATAGAAGGCCTAATCAGAAGAAAAAAAGTCCTCCGGCTGGGTGTACAGTTTCTCCTTACCCCAGTTTTGTGGGACAACAGTATGGTTTGGAAAAGTCTGCCAGTGTCCCACTCTTTCCAACTGTTTACCAGCAAGAACTGAATTGTATATGACAATATGCACATGTGGTTAAGTGCAGGCTTCTTTTGAACAAAATTTTGGGGTTTGGGTGCTAAAATTGCTATGAATATAAAGACAGAAAACAGTTACTTGAGGACACCATATTAAATGAGGAAGAGGAATATTCTGAGAGAGAATTATTACCTATTTTTACCTTGATTTTTTTAAGAATGATAAACACTAGTTGGCAGGTATTATATCAGAATCTTTACAAAATCCCGAGAAGATACGGTAAGAGAGAGTGAAGAGATAGCTTAAACTGAACAGGGGCATGTAAGAAAGAGAGAGGGAAAGAATGATAGAGGTAGAGTTAGAGAGCATAACAATGGAGGAGGAAGTAAAAAAGAGGAAAAGATGCCAGGAAGAGAGTGAGAAGGTTATCAAAAAGCCACATCCAGTTTTAGCTTTGATCCCACTCATCACCAATATGCAACCCTTAACAAATTACCCCCAAAAGAATAATGGCTTCCCCTTTCACACTGCTTTAAAAGATGATCATATTCTACCGATTCTATTGTTAAATGAGCAGGAGGTGACAAAGGTTATGATTAGTACATTTATAAGTAACTAGCGTATTTAACTGGCATTACCTGGAATTTTATTTTCTCATAGATAATACTCGTTAGAAATACCTTAGGAATTACATTACCTTAGGAATTAGATGCAGTTTAAATACACAGATTTGAGATCCTGTGCCTCTTAGTCTCCAAACTGTGTTGTCCAGTATGTGTATCTTTTCCCCATGTTCCCCAATCCAATCTGTATTCAGAATTATTAACATACAGTGGTTGGTTTCCTGTCCTCCTCCTTCTTGCTGCTAGGCCTCATCTCCATAGCAACCGGCCTGAAGCCCAAGAACTCTCTGGCTGAGAATTCTAAAGGCCCCTCCCTAAGCTGCCAACCCCAGGATTCCATAGAATCTTCACAATCAGCCAATCGTATGAGGTCTTCTCGCTTGACACAGGCAATCATATGAGTTCTTCGCTTGCCTGATACAGACAGACTCACAAACTTTGACTTATATATGTTAGATTATATCATGAACAATATTAGAGGAATTGCCATTTTTACATATTTGCGTATTACAGAACTTTATAGTGTTAGTAGGCCATACACCCCCACACTTTGATATGGTTTAACTGTCAAGATATATTTAATTGGAAAGTATGATTTAATTGGCATAAGTATAAATTGTACTGTGCAATGGCTACATGGCCATGCTGGCTAAGAGGAAAAGCTGGCTGTACATGTGCATCACAACATTAGGTCAGGAAAGACTTCTAGGCATAGCCAGGTCATAGCCAGGAAATCACCAGGAAGCTCCAGTGATAATGAACTTACTCTTAGCCTTCAATGTCTCAACCTTTAAGAGACAATACCATCTGAGACAGGATGACTGATTGTCTTAGTCTCTCTTCCTCTGACCAGTAAACTCCCCTTTTGTCCCAACATGTGTCCAGCAATTAAGGAGCTATCAGGACCCCCATTAGTCTTTTGTCACCTAACACTAAGATCATTAATCCATTCTGGACCCCATTGTCTACTCTTCAGGTTCCATTGTTTACTCTGCCAGAGAACCATTAACACCTTTGCCCTCTGGGCAGAAAAAAGTATTTAAACTCCATGTTTTGGCTAGTCAACTCACAGTACACTGGTTGCTGGTAGATACTCTGCTATTCTGATTTCTGGTTATGTACAGGGATATGGACTGCTAGTCTAAGCCACATCACTTCTTCACTTCTCTGATGAATTGGTAAATACCACCCACTTCACTCTGAAAATCTCGTTATCCAAAACTTTCCTCCCTTTTCCATCAGTTAGCCTTGTGTGATTGCATGACTGCTTGGATCTTGTGTATGTAGTTGCAATTCCCTCAATAAAACAAATAAGCTGACTTTTGGATCTTCAACTGGTTCTTTCCTGCAGTAGTACCTGTAAACTTAGCTGTAAAGGATCTTGTAAGGTAACACACACACCCTATACCCAGGCTTCCTCTTTGAGCTAATATTTCCCACTGTTTCATGGAGGCACTGGCATCATGGCTGGACCCCTTATTTAATCACATTTTAGAGTAACAGTAGCTCTGGCCACTGTAACTCAGAATGAAGAAAAACAATACAGTACAAAAGAAGCTAATAAAATATACTTATCTTAAACATCATCATTTTAGTTTAAATGCTTGAGATGTAAAAGAAACTGGACCACTTTAATAATTGATGTAAATAGAGTATCATTTCTCCCAATAGGAGAATAATCTGAAAAGTAAATTCAAATTCATAAACTCTAGCAAATGTAGTTACTAACTGGGTCAAGATTCAGTTTTCATGTATAGCTGAGCAAGAATGAATGAATGTCAGTGAAAAGTTTGTAGGTGAACTGAAATTAATGAAGCAGAGAAAACAGTTTTAAAGAACTGGGTCATTGAGTGATTAAGATGAGTAACTAGTAAGGCTGCATGCAACTCAGCATCTCCAAGGTGTGAAAACTTTGCTGATCAGAGTTGCCTTGCCCTGTCTCTTGCATGAGGTTTGTAGTATTTTGTGTATGTATGGGTGTTAGATGTAAGTCAAGGTAAATAATCCAGTGAAATTATACTGAGGGCTGCTATTTTGTAGGGATGGGACAAATCCAGAATTTTCCGAATCTAGATTCGGATCCAAATCCCTGGAAGGTTCTGGGAATCCATGAATCTCACAAATCTCAAATCTTTCAAATCCTTTTTTAAAAAAGGATTTTAAAAGCAAGGGAAAGAAGGATAATCTTGGGCAAGACACACTCTCTCAGCCTTAGCAAAAGCCTGGGCAAAGGCAAACCTCCCTCTGAAAAAATCTGTCCAGGACAATTGTCATAGTTTTACCTCAGGATCTCCCCAGACTGAAAATGACATGAAGGCCCTTTCTGCACAGGCTGGAAAATGTGGATTAATCCCACATTTTCCTGCCTGTGTAAACAGGGCCACTACAGTAGAGAGCTAATCCAGGTCAAAACTGGCTTTTCTTTGCATAGCTCCTTCTGGAATCCTGGGGTTTGTAGTTTGATGATGTACCAGCAGACTTTGGAAGAGAAGGCTATGATACCTTGTAAAACTAGAAATCCCAGAATTGTGTCTGAAAGAGGTTTGCAAGTGAGCTATGCAAAGGAATGTTTCATCTGTCCTTGAAATCTCAAAACTGTACCTTCCAGTCAAGTGCTGAACTTCAATATGAAATGTTCAATTTAAAAATCTTAGAATACAACCCTAGATGTAATTTGTGAAATTGTTAGCAAGGGCCATTATTACTCCAAGGGAAAAATTCACCTACTTGCCATCTCCCCTTGTGTTTCTAGTCTCCCAAGTTTACAGGCGTCCTGGTTTCCCAGGTTTTCAGGCATCCCGGTCTCCCAGGTTTTCAGGCACCCCAGTCTCCAACAAACTGTTTGGGTGGCGGATTCGAAAGATTTGGTTTGCCTATTTTGGCACAGGGATTTGGATTCCCGAATCTTGAATCCCTCCCAAGGATTCGAGGATTCGGTTGACCCATCCCTAGTATTTTGTCAACATAATGGGCAATATGTCTGTAGCTGCAATCCTATTCATAGGTAAAGGCCAGCTGAGCTCATTAGAATTTACTTCAAAGTTAATTCCCCCCAAAAAACACTTGTCTTTGGCAAAACTGAGCCTGTGGATTCTGGAACAAAGTCGCTTGAGCCTCCTTAAATAATAATAATAAAAAGACAGGAATTGACCTGATAGCTGACATACAGAGACATATAACCTTGATAATATTGTAGCTGAGCCGTTTAAGGAATAATATAGGCTGAATACAATTTACCATGTGCACACTTATTTGGAAGTAAGGTACACTGAACACAGGGAAGGGACTTCTAAGTATAGACTGTGCTTGTAAGCCTCTTCATAATTAAGGCTGATTGAATGATATAGGATGGAAGATGTAATTTGCCTGCCCCCTGACTGTTCTCACAGGAACTATGATAGTTGCTGTGATAGCATGATTGGAGTTTTCAAGTCGTAACAGAAGACAGGCTGGTCTGCTCTCAGCAAGCCTTGGAAATACCTGCACTCTTGTTCTTTTATCCAACTAAGGGTGGGGCTTACCTCCTGGAGCAGGAAAATGGGGTAGGGGAACTGCAGAAGCCTTTCTTTTCTTTTCTTTTTTTAAAATCTATACTAGAGAAAAATCTGAATAAAGACCTACTACATCATTATGACTCAGAGTCATCCTTGAGTGAGTAGCATCCACAAAGTATGTTTTTTCTTCATTTTTTTGTTTGCATTCTACATATGCACTGAAGCTAGTTTCAGTCTTGTAAGCTTTGATGCATTGATGGCTCTGATCTGAGTCACAGAATCAGAGAATCAGAGAGTATCTACAAAAGTCATCTAGTCTAACCCTTACCAGTGCAAGAATCTACAGTAAAATATCCCTGAGATGTGTAAATCCAACCTTTCTTTAGAAAATTCCACTCCAAGGCACTCCTCTGAATGACCTTGTTGTGCATAATATAGGCAGAAAGTGACTGTATTATATGTTAAAAATTCTTTTTAACAAGAATCTGGTGCTGAATGCCCCCAGCTACACTCCAGTCCAACAGCAATTGCAATGTTGACAGGGTGCCAAATTTGTAGTGCCTCCTCATTTCCAGGCCCAAACATCATGCCTTCTGGCTGAACAAGTTAAAAAAACAGTGCCTCTTTTTGTACATTTCACTTGTCTGTCTTTGAGATCCCACACAAGTGGAGGAATTGTATATAGTTTTATATGTATTGTAGTTGTTGTTCCCCAGCTCAATCCATAGGGAGAGCCAGATAACAAATGACGATGATGATGAAGATTCAAGTGAAAGGATTGTCTGAGTCTTGTGCAGTTTGCCTACTTTCAGGGCTTGTGCTGCCTTCTACCAGTGCTCACTTTTGCTGCAACCATTTTGGGTAGCTCCATCTTGCATAAATACACCCTCCACCACTCAGCACTTCCATCCTTCTAATTTTTTTTTTTTTTGCAGTTTTGCAACAGTTACTCTCTCCCTTGGTGCCAGCTGGGGGAACTAAAGGAAGAAGGGCAAAGGACTGTCATAGTTTTCCATAAAGCTACTGCATCATTGCCCAAAGTCTGTTCAGAATTGTGGTTTTATCTTTTGTCCCATGTTTCATTTCCTGCAAGGGCTTGAGACTGGATTCTGGAGCAGCAAATCGCGGGAGTGGCATTGGGTGGCATGCCTGGATTCTCAGTAAAATCTAGACAGCCAGATAATGTGGTAACCCCAACTTTGTAGCCAAAACCGTACAAGGGTGAGAATGATGGATGTTTCTTAAGATAGCACACTTCAAAAGGAGAAAGCTCTGGCTATACAAGCCTTGATTGTTTTTTCTCCCATACTGTTGTAATTGCAGTTAAATAAAGATTGTAAAACAAAAGTGCTAGTTGACCATTGGAGAAACTGCAAAATACAGTGACCTTTCCACTTTTGTGAAGGTTCAGGGCACAGAGCCCCTGGGAAAGTGGAAACACTGTGAATAACTCCCCCCTTTGTGATGCCCATCCCACTCCCTTTCAGGGCTCTCCTCCCATTCTTTTTCCTTTTGCCCGCTGGGATCAGCGGCAAGAGAATAGGAAAATGAGCTCCAGAGGGGGAAAAGAAGGCATGTGCATCCTCCCCATTCTCTTGCCTTTTGCCTCAGCAGAGGTTCTCAATGCCCGGGCCAGAGGCAAGGAAATGGGAGGAGGAGCTCCAGAAGGAAGAGGAAGGCATGTGTGCATCCCCCACTCTTTCCCTTGCCTTTTGCCTTGGCACACATTCTCAGCACTGAGGCCAGAGGCAAAGGAATGGGAGGTGGAGCTCTGGTGAGGAGAAGGCAAGCACACACATGCGTCCCCTCCATTCTCTTGCCTTTTGCTCAGGCACTTCCCCTCCTTCTCCATGCCCAGCAATACACAATGGAATGGGAGGAAAAATGGGGGAGGGGAAGGCACATGTGCATCTTGCAAATTTCCAAAGGCCAAACCCATGAATATGGAGAGAGGACTGTATGTGCTTAAAAGGCCCTGAATAGGACACAACTTGCCTATTTTGTGTAGGCTTTTGATTATAAAGACCAGCACTTTGAACTGAGGCAAAGAACTGCCTGGGAGCAGTGCGAATTATCTAAAAGTGATGCTACGAATTCGTAGTTATCTCATCCTTTAAAACAAACCCAAAAACAAAAGTATGTACCAGTGAGACATATCTGTATAATTCACAGAGAGAGAGAGAGAGAGAGATCAGTTGATGGGTATTTTAAAAGAAAATACAATTTGGATCCATTTCACTTGCTCTTTGTAACTATCCCTTTAACAGCAACAATGACAGGATGGTTAGTTTATCTGATTTATGCAGATCAAGCGGTTATTGAAAGCACAAGAGCAAGTTGGGCTATTTTTTCTAGATCAGTTGACAACCTCAAACTATTGTCATAATTCTCGCTGAACAATGAATTCATTTCTCTTTAGTCCCCTTGATTTTTTTTATAGGTATAACAGGTAGAAGGGTGAGAGGAACATTTTAGAGGGCATTTGCAAATGTCTCGGATTCTTTACTTTGTAAATCCATTAAAAATAGGTAGTTAATAATGCAAAACCTTTATAAATTTAATTTTGTACCCCTTGACACCTGCAATTAACTTCACATAATTTGAATTTGTGATACATATTCTTTTGAGGATTACAGCATTTAACTGTAACAATACAGAAAATGGCTGATTATATATACTAAATATCCACGTATAGATTTGTCTAATGATAGATTAAATTTCTTAAATAATGCTTAATTGCAGTTTTCTACTGCAAAGGGATTGGTTTCATTAAGTTTAGAGAATGAAAAGCTACATAAATCCCTGTACCCATAGGCTGTCCTTCAGTTTTAATGACACAGCTTACAGCATGTGGCATTATATTTAAGCATACCATTTCTAATATAATTATTTGTTTTGAAATATTCTAGATGATATTTAAAAGAGAGATTGATGCCCACTTTCTTCTCTGCTTTATCTGTCTACAACACTTAAATTTTAATAATGTTCTCCCCTTCCTAAACTTACTTTTAATATTGGAACCAGGATAGGAGAAATAGTTTTCAGTGTGTGTGGTGAGGCAAGAGAGGGGGTTTCATTCCTCTCCTTCATACAGTCCTTTATGTCTTATAAATAGAGCCTAACCTTCACATCAAATTGCTGTCCATACTTAATTGGGGCCATGGACTTCACAGGAATTCATCAGAGCTATTTTGAAATGATAGGTTATAGGTAGGAATTGAAAAGAACTTCATTGGATCCTAGAGTCTCAAAATAGTTCTTTCACATTTACCAAGACTTGTTCAAAGAAGATATGTACTTTGCCTTGAGAATTAGGGTGCATAGGTTAGGATGAGAGAGAAATAAAGTGTACACAAAATAGTGTGCCTATTTTATAAGATGAGTAGCAAAACATGCACACAACTGTAAAAGAAAAAAAGTACAAGTATATCTTAGGTAGCATGGAGAACTGTGCAATTAGGTGCAATGAAAGTGAACACATAAATAATTAAAATATAAAGTGTGGTGTAATGTAAAAAACACTACAAAGAATGAGAAGAAAATGTGGCCAGGATTAGGGGAAGTGCTAGAAATTAGACTGAGAGATGTTCACTCATTATAGGGGCATTCATTTTATATTCATTTTACATAGGGTTTTGTCTGTTGTTATGCAAACCTCAACTTTCATTAAGGAGTGGGGATGAGGATTTTTTTCCCCAATTGTCTTTCAAACTCTGCATGTATTATATACAATACAGAAAGTATCAAAATGCCAATAGCTGTTCCTTGACTCCAAGCCTGATTCCGAAATGTTGGGAACTGAACCTGGGAATCAGACTAAGCAGTTACTAGAAAGTATATATTCCACACATTGAGCTGAAGATCTTTATTCTATTTAGCTATAGAGCTTTGTTTATCTCTCTTGAAATAAGTCTTCTTTGACTTAAGTTCCATTCACACTGCACAATTACAGGACTATTATTCATTTTAACTGCCATGGCAACAACTGATGGTATCCTGAGATTTGTACTTTGTGGAGGCGCTAGAGGAGCTCACTGGCTGAGAATTCTAAATGTTCTAGCTAACTGCCAGTCCCATGATTCTATAGGATGGAACCAAGGGACTTAAGGTGTAATAATAGTGCTATAATTATGTAGTATGAATGGTTTCCCTGGTCTAACAGATTTGTTTGAACTGATTTTTCTCCTTGTCCTGTCCAGTTTTGCAAAATGGACGAGTGAATGAATGAATGAAATATAAACATAAAATATCTGAATTTAAACTATTCCAAGCCAAGCCTGTGAGTGTTGCCTGTTCTTTCTTACACTTCCACAAATTCCTTGACACACCCATGTCAGATCCAGCACCTGTGCTGACTAAAATCTTTTTAGGAGAGCAACTTTGCCCATCCATATTAAAATGAGGGTCAAAAAGTGAGATCGATGACTTGTCAGACTTCCATATATCCTATATATTGGGAATCAATGGCGACTATTATAGATCTTTTCATTACATTTTGCCTATTTTTAGATTGTTAGAAACACATGCCCTACCATTAGTTCTCAGTGGCTGGAAGATATAGAAAGGGCATGTACGTCCACTCTTTCCTCTCCTTCTATAGACAGTTATATCACTTGCATTGTGATTTTGCAAGTAAGAGAAATATGTAAGAATCACATAGCACAGTTTAAGATGCTGAGGTACACTTATGAGGAATAGAAAATTAATATCTTTATTCAGCGTTTCTTTTTCTCTTCTCTTGTTTTCCTTCCTTTCTTCCTTCCTTCCTTTCTTTCTTTCTTTCTTTTTTCTTTCTTTCTTTCTTTCTTTCTTTCTTTCTTACTCTCTCAGGCCATTTCCGCATGGGGTTTTTGAAACGGGGCAGAGCGTCCTCCAGGGAGGACGTCTGCACCTGGGACCAGACTGGGTCAGACCTACTGAACATAGATCTGCAGTCCAGCCCGCTCCCGAACGACCCCAAGTGGTCATCCAGCGTGCTTTTGAAAGACTGCTAAAAACAGGTCTTTCAAAAGCATGGAGCGCGCCACTGCGAGCCTGCTCCCTTATGCAGATTCGCAGGCTCACATTGGTGCTAGCCTGCGATCTGCCAGGGGCGGGCTTTAGGCTGGCGAGCTTCAGCAGTTGGTCGAGACCCTCGACCAACCAGAAGCCGCCATTTTCATCCCTGGAGCAGTGTGGAGGGGCAGCCACGGACTGCTCGGGAGAAGCGTGGACCAGACCAAGGAGCCCAAAAGTCCAGTGAGTAGCGTCAAGGGGCAATTCCCTCACCCCGTGTGGAAATGGCCTCAGTCTCTGCTCCAGATGCAAAGGACATTCTCACCCACACATAATAAAGAGCAGCTCTGGTATTCATGAAAAACTCAGTATGTACAGGTTTCTCTTCAGATTTACGCCTGTCATATTGTTTCTCTGGATTTCATTTTTTGGAATAAAATGGTCTGGTGTGCCATCTTGTTGAAAGGGATAAAATGGGTAATTTTCCAAACAGTATGTGTTTTAGCACCTCTGTATAACAATCACTAAAAGGCTTGAATTATGACTGTTAGTACCTCCTTCTCTCTTTATTTTAGAAGAAAGCTTTTGTTTTCCAAGGCTCTCTGAAGTAGAGGCTGGGAAAGGTACCAAAGAATTAAAAAGAAGCTTTTGGTATTCACCCTTTAATACATTTTTAGTGCAAAATCTTCATTTTTAACATCACAACACAATTGACAAAGCAGAACTCTATGAACAGAATCAAAACCTCCCAAATGTGAATCAGTCATAATTACTTGTTAGGTTTAAAATAAACATTTGCTCTCTTTAGCTTCTTTCAGAGATAGGGAATGTATGTGCCTCCAGATTGTTTTGGACTGCAACTCCCATCAGCTTTAGCGGCATAGCCAACAAGAGATGGTGAGAATTGTGGTTGAAGAATATCTGGAAGGTGACATGTTTTCCATACCCATTTAACTACAAATTAATACGATACTACTAGTATTACTATTACTATGGTAATGTGGAAGCAAATATTGACATTGTATTTTCATTCCGACTTCTTTTCAAGGATTGGGCTGAAATGGGAAATGCATACTTGGACCCATGTGGTGAATGATGTTACAGGAGAGAGTAGGAGTCTGATGCCCTCCATGGTAGAGACCAGAGTGCCTAGGATCTGGCACTGGGCACCAGTATGCAGAATGCGATGGGGACAATGCCAGAGGCTATTTAAGGCATGCTTGTCCCTTCATGTACACTCTTTGGATTTTTGCAGTATGCCCCAGCCTCCTGACTTCAGTGCAGTGTGAGTTTTACTGGTCTCTTCAGGGCCAAGTAGGAATTTTTTTCCCCTTTATCAGTATTTTTCCCCTTATGCCATACTGTATCTGTGTGACTTTCACAACTGGCTTTGACTGCTTGCAATAAATAGGCTGTCATGTGGCAGGTAGTGAGGGAGAATATAAGACATCAGTTTACACCTTTGTCACCTTTTTGGTTTAGTGTAGAGCTCTGAAATTTCCTCTTTAAGGTCCTGTGGCCCACAGGGTGGGGAAGAAGAGGCTAACCTGTGATTCAGACTCTCACTTGTAGAGTTTTGGGGCTTGGGTAGGATTTCCCACGTTACTTCCCAATTACTGTCAGCTGGGGAGCACCCACACAGTTGGATTGCCCTTGGGGCTGAGATGCCTCACCCAAGGAAAGGCTGAGGAGGTAGCTAGGGGGTGACACCTGGCCTCAGTTGGACCTGAATCAGGATGTTCCCTCCATTGCTCCATGTCCAGACCAATGCAACTGAAATAGGTTAGTTTAAATAAAGTTGTCCTTATTTAACACAAAATTCTGTGTCTGGTTTCATTATTACATGGGTGGCCATCAAAGTCTGGATCTAAGAGCTGAATGAATTATCATTATATTGCAAATTATTAGACCTCTGTTGTAGGAAGGAATATGAGTGAAGTCTGAGGGAAATTTTCTCTATTGATTTTTTTTTTCCTGTAAGGGGACTTTGTCAAGAGTTCTAAAATTTTCACAAGAGAGGCATTATGAGGTAGTGGTTTGAGTGTTAGATTAGGATTCTGGGATGTGATTGTTTGAATCCCTGCTCAGCCATGGAAAACTGCTAAGTGGCCTTGGGCAAGTTGCACTTTCACAACTTCCGAGGAAGGCAAACCTCATCTGAATAAATCTTACCAAGAAAACCCTATGTTAGGGCCACCATAAGGTATAGTTGACTTGAAAGCACAGCAGATGGTAAAGGTTTCACAAAACATTTCCTTAGTTACCCTCTCTCCCCCTTTTCCTGTTTTGTTCCCCCTTTTTTTGACATCTTTCTGGAAGCTTTCATTGCAGCTTGACAAACTTTCTCTCTATCTCTTTGAATGTTACCACACAAATAAACTGCATGGACTACATGGATTAGAAAGAAATGTATGATGTTTTAATTTTAATTTTGTGAAAAAAATAGCTAATTTGAACCATATGAACTTGCAAGTGGTTCAAAATATCTGTGCACATTGATATTGAAACTTTCCAGGACTTTTGCTATATGTTTCTAAAATCAAAATATGTGCACATTCAGGGAAAATGTACTAAAAAATGCATATATTATTGAAAAATGTTGCAGAAGCACACAATGTGTAAAGGAAGAAAATTAACTTTGTATCTACATTAGAAAATATGTACAAAAATATGTATATGTTTTCATATAGATTTGTAAAGAAATGTCTAGTGGATTACCCCTGTACCCATGTTTATTGATACTTTCAGCAAACTGCAAAAGAGGAGTGAAAGAAGGATTACATTTCCAGAAACTCTGTTGATTCCTTAATTTTAAGAACATAAAATGAGCTCTGCTGGATTAGACCCAGAATTTGTCCAATCCATCATATCATTTCCAACAATAAAAAGGAAAGAGATCATGGCAAACTCATGGATGGGGCTTTCTGCAGCCTTTGGGCAGTATATCAACTATGCCAGCGGCTTTGGAAGTTCTTATTTTATCCTACTCTGTTCTCTTTGATGCCCTTCTTTGATGCCCTTAAAACCTCCTACATATTTTATATTAAAAATTCTCTTATCCAGACTCTTCAGTAACTCTGGATTAGCCAAAATATTTGAGTTTCTGTACACAGCACCTACTATGTCATTGCTCTGTGTGTGTGTGAGAGAGAGAGTGAGGGAGGTAAGAATGGCCTGTGACAATGGCTTCTCACTCTTTGTGGAAATAATTACAGAAGAAACGATAAGAATTTTGGTCACAGAAGAAATAAAGCATACAGTGCATCCTCTTGTGGTGCAGCCTCAACATATATGAATCCAAGGTTGTGCAAGGCATCATGTCCATGGATGAAATGCAGATTTTGCATCCATTAAAGATAATGGGATGTGAGCATACACTTTTATTTTGTTTTACGTGAGGATTCCTGGAATGGAACCCTTGCATATATGGAGGGAGCACTGTAATGTAGTTAATGTGTTTTGCTTTTTGTTTTTTTAAATGTAGTTATCAGAATTTGTGGATTCTGGTAAGAAAAAAGATCAGCTTCAAAGCATGTATGATTTTCTCCTTTTACAACTCTTGCTTTCCTGGATTTATTTATTTATTTATTTATTTACATCTAGCATTTAATGAACAGGGTGCTTTATGTTTTAATATACTAATATTAACACTACTGGAATCTGGAATCTACAAGAACAGATGTTGTGGATTTGGTGTTAAAAATTCTATAAGTTTCTTAAAGGTGTCATTAATTACCTCGTCTATTAAAATACTTGATTTATTCATATTTATTCATTACTGTTGCCTGGAAAATTGTAAAGGTATGAATTGTGAATTTAAAAATTAATCTCCACAAATGTGCTGATTTACAAGGATGCTCAAAAATCAGTAGACATTTTGTCTTGCTTTTCTGATTTCTGCATTCCTCTGCAGCAATATGGAAATACATAATTTGAGTGTAAGCTCTAGACATCTGAGAGTTTTCCTTCACCCTCCAGACCACTACATGCCTATGCCACAGAAGAGACTGTGGTTCCAAACAGCCAACCTCCTCACAGGTACATCTGCTGGAAACATAGGAGAGGGCCTTCTCAGTGGTTGCTTCTTGACTCTGGAATTCCCTTCCTGGAAAATTTAGACTGTCACCCTCCCTACTTTCTTCCTGCAGAGATGTAAGACTTTTCTGTTTAGACAGGCGTTTGATGATTGACTATACAAGGCCCATCCCACCAGATAATATGCTGGATCTTGCTACTTGTATTAGTGTGTAAGAGGATTTGAGAGAGAGAGAGAGAGAGAGATCTGGTATTAATTTTTTGATAATTTAATGTTATTTTAACCTTTGTAACTTATGGATTTTTAACAAGATATTTTTTCATTTGTTGTAAACCAATTTGAGTATGAAACTGGGGAAAAAGTAGATAGAAATTAATAATAATAACAATAATAATAGTGACACTGTCATTGATACCTAAAAGGGGAAACCCTAAAGAAGAGACACATAGGATTGCTGACAGGGTCAGGCAGGAGATGGAGTCAGAAAGACAACACAATTGGTATGGGAGCATAAGGGGCCTTGGTTACAGGGGTTAAGGTGGAATGAGCTGGCCATACATGCTGGATGAAAGGGCTCCAGTTTGAGTATGAGGCAAGCTGAAAATAAACTTAATGCCTGGCTTTGCAAACTAGCATGACATCTACTGAGTTACAAGGATATTCAAAAATGAGTAGACATTTTGTGTTTCATTTCTGATTTCATGGCTCTAGAATTCATGCAGAAATGCATGAATGCACCAATGAATGCAATTTGAGTGTCAGTGCCCAAAATCCTCATGTCTTTAAGATTAGAGAAGAACCAATCTGTTTCAGTTTCTCAGTTTAACTTGGATCTTAAGTTCATCTTAAATTTACAGAATTCTAACAATTTAAAGCTAATTTCATCCTGAAGTTTGAGATATTTTAAAAATTCTCATAAAAATTGAATATATTTTATGTATATTTTTCTAGTGCCTCTCTGTGCATATACGATTGTGCCTAGTATATACCTTTTTGCAAGTCATTTTTCAATTTTTAAATTCTTAATGTCATTTTCAATTATATACATATTTAGGGTATACTTTTTCTTTAATGTATATCTTTTCCTTTATGTACGTCCTTTTTTAAAAAAAAGTGGAAAACTCAGTAACAGATTTTAGAGAAGTGAGAACTGTTTTGTTTGTCAATTAGTTCAGGATATGAGGAGTTAAAACTCCTTCCCTTCAAGTAGGAAAACAGGGGAGACTTGAAGGGAAAATGATCAATAGCAAAATTGCTAAGACACATCCTTCTCATCTTTGCTCACTAACACAGCTACCATGGTTTTGTTTTGTTTTTAATTGAAGATATCTATACAGAATTCCATGCAACTCCATTTACTTTGGCCCAAGGGTTAATTTTACTCCATCCTCCATTAATATCATGTAAATTTCATTTCCTCTTTTTCCTTCTCCCTCTGCCTTTCTCTTTCTCTTTGCTTTTGTGTGCATGAACATTATTATTATTATTGATAAATCTGTTGAAAATGTCTGTTTGTTTTAATTTCATTGTCTGAAACTGATTCGGAATGAAGAGAAAAACTTTTACTTAAGCCTCTGTAAAGGAACAAAATTGTCAAGCAGTGTTTGCCACTAGCTTTGAGTTGGGCTGGGTAGACATCTTGTACCACTTCCAGTGTTAGGCTACAACACTCCTAGTCCTTTATCACTGACTTTGGCCTTTTCTGCACAAGGGCAATACCTCTCACTGGCATTGTATTCTTGCTGTTACGTCTGCACGTTAAACTGGTTAGTATTGATGTTTCCTCTGCGGATTCACATGGCTTGAGCTCTTAACATGATTACTATTGATGTAAAACCAATGTATTGTAAAACCAGAAAGGCTCCAATGTAAAGCACAAAAACCAGTTTGGCTGTGTTTCTGACAACACGCAGAAAGTGTACATGCAGAGGTGGTTCTCTGTGAGCTTCCCACTTTTTCCTGGAGTCATTTCTGTCCACTTCTGTCTCCGCCTTCAAATGCAAGGCGGGCACTGGAATACAATGAAATATGCTGGGATCCTCAGGATAGTTGCTTTTCAATTTCTGGCTATCTAGACCAGAGCTTTCCAAATTTTTCATGTTGGTCACACACTTTTTAGACATGCATCATTTCGCAACACAGTAATTTTACTAGCAATTTTACTAGCAAACTGGAAGTGGGGGATTGTCTTCTATAAGAATGAACTAAAGTATCTCCTCTGCTACGTAGCAACATTTTTTTAAAAAAAATATTGACCAATCACAGGCGGCGGTGTGGAGCAAGGGAGGGAGTGGGAGGAGGATGGGAGTTTCATGAGAACTGATGGGGCGGAAGCAGCAAACAATTTTCACTGCATTAATTCAACAGAAACTGGCGGGCATGCAGATAACAATCCAGTAAAATGGGAGTAAGTTGGGTTAAAAAACACCGCTCACAACACGCGGTGAAATGCTCCTCCACTCTGGTGCAGAAATGGCCTTTGCTTACTCAGGATCGAAGGTGTTGAGTCCATCTGGAAGACCAGATTGCCCATCCTGGTCTAAAGCATGCTGGAAGAAGGTTGGCTTTATTTCGTTGTGTTCATCAATTTCATTTATAAATTGAAAGGTTCAGAGGTCGAAAGTCTAGTTTGAGAAGAAGTAAGCTGGGAAAGAAAAAATTAATTTCCTGATTGGCTGGTGCTTTTAGAGAGCAATGAATTTTAAAAAGGGGAGGAGCAAAGAGGCATGTAACCTGAAGTCTGGAAATGCTAGCATTTTATGCTGACATGTTAACACTTAAATTAAATGTCATTCATGACAGTTACCCCTGCAATTTTGCAATGGTTAGGGGTGCAGAACCCCATCAAGTGGAATAAAAACCACAAATATCTTCCCTCCTCACCCGAGTGAATGAGTGAGGGAGCATACACATCTGTCCTCCTTCCTCATACTTCCCCCATCCCATCCCCTTCCTTCCAACCCAAGTGAGGAAGTAAGTAAGGGAATGCACACACATGCCTTCCATCTTCTCACTCCCCTATCCCATCCCCTTGTCCCCTGTCCATCTGCCCACATGAGTGAGCATGGGTATGCAAGTATGTACCTTCCCTCTTCCCACTCTCCCACCCACCCATACATGTGAGTGCATGTCTAAGGGAAGCAGAGGAGGAAGCAAATAATCCCTAAATGATCAAATTTGTGAAGGTCAAACTCCCAAGTCTGGAGGCACAATTGTATTTTTTTAAAAAACCACTCAGTGGATTACTACTGATAGCTTAGCTTTATTTAAACATCAACTTTAAATATGAAATATGAAACTAGTGTTATTAAGAATTGGTCCCAAAGAGTAACCCCCCCAAAAAAGATAATTCCCTGAGAATAATAGATGAAACTAATATGAAACATTAAATCATTACTGAGCTTATTAACATAGCTGTTAATTAGAATCATTTATAAATAATGATTTAAGTAGTGATTTTTAAAAATCATTGTTGAAAACTTTAATTAATGTGGCTGAATGAATTATTATTTTTTGATGAATTATTTTTAAACTCTGACCAAGATGAGAATGTGTGTGTGTGTGTGCGTAAAAGAGAGAGAGAGAGAAAGGAAGAAAAGTAAAAGAACAAGGAAATCTGGAATCCTAGAAAGTATCATAACAGTTTAAACTGGGGAATCATTGGGAAGGGAATAGAGAAAGGACAGTAAGATATTCCATCCATTAGGGACTTGGCTGAAATAGTAGCATAGTTTGGACAGGTTAACTCTAGTTAAGATATATTGTCCTATTGCTCATATGGGTTCATTTTGAATGTCTAGTCATTAAGATTTTTTAAAACTACTTTTCCCTGTTGGCATTTTTCTTCCATACTCAGTTTCTAATCCAAATTTTTTCATTATTGAAGCTGTTAATTCCTGTCTTGTGGACTGCTTAAAGGTTAGGAGAAAAAGATATATTCTGCCATATCCTTCTTGAATTTGACCGGAATGGATTTGCTTTATTACAGGCACGCGTTATGATCCCCCCCGCCCTGCAATAGTCTCTTGTGCTATCAGTTACACAGTTATTAGGAGGACCTGCAATTAGAAAATGAGATTATATCTCTATTATTTGTAGTAGTATAATTATGAAATGTCATGTGGGGAAACAACTTAACATACAAAAAAAAAAATTCAACTTGTCTTTAGATTTCACAGCCTCTCTGCAATCTTTCTTAATCCATTTCCCTGTTAACACTTTGCGTAAATTCATATTTATTAACATGCAGCCTATTCACTACAGAGGATATGCAGCTGGTGTAGCATACTGAGACACCCATGTCTGCCACCCCCCACATTCTCCTCTTCCCATTCCCTTGTGTTTTGCCAGTGTAGAGAAAGAAGGCAAGTGATACAAGGCAAAAGATGGGAGAATTGGAAGACATGCATGCACGCTTTCCTTCACCCCTCCGGACCTCTCCTTTCCTATTGTTTGCCTCTGCCCCAACGTTGAGAACTTGCACTGAGGCAAGAGGTAAGGCAATGGTGGGGGGAGATATATGCATGTGTGCTTTGCTTCACCCCTCTGGAGCTCTCCTCCCATTCCCTTGATTCTGCTCTGCCACTGAGAACTCACATCAAGGCAAAAGATAAAGCAATTGGGATGGTGATGATGGAAGACATATGTTCTGCTTTCCTTGTGCCCTCTGGGGCTTTCTCCTCCCATTCTTTTGCTTCTACCCTAGTGCTGAGAACTCGCACAAGGCAAAAGGTAAGGCAATGGGAAGGAAGACAAGTGCACACACTTTCCCTGTGTCCTCTGGAGCATGCCCCTTCCATTCCCTTGCCTCTGTCCCAGCACTGAGAACTCACATCAAGGCAAAAGGTAAAGCAATTGGAGAGACACACATGCTCCATCCTTCTCCCCTCTGGAGCTCACCCCCTCACTCCCTTGCCTCTGGCCCAGGTGTGGCGAAGGAAGCCCCTGTGCCAAAGCCTCAGAAAAGAATGGGAGGAAGATGGCAGTGGGGAAGTTATTCACAATTTCCCCCTTTTGTGAGGTTTCTGTGCCCCAAACCCCCACAAATGTGGAGGGGCCACTGAAGGCTCCCATCTTCAAGCAGTATATATTCTGAGGTAGGGACATGCATGAGTGCTACTGTACATAGGTGTAAAGACTATTATGTTTCCATTGAGAAGCATATCTTTGAGGATATATAATGGCCCTTTCCGCACAAGGCACAAGAAGCAGTTTGCTCTGGTTGTTATATTCAAATAACACGGTTTTCCGTGATTTCCCCCCCACTCGTTTTCATTCATTTTCCTGCAGAGGAGTGCGAGTTCATGCATCATCACTGGCCACTCCCCTGACTCCCCCCATCCTGCCCCAGCAACTGGGATTGGCTGCTTTGTTTTTGTTTTGTTTTTTTGTCTTTTGGGTTGGTATGTTTGTACGTACCTACGTAGGTACATACTACCCTATTTGCTGGTGTATGAGGGACACTTTTTTCCCCAAAAGAATATCTTCTGAAAATGGGGTGCGAATACGATAACTCTCCCCACTCACTCTCCACATCTGATTGCCACCTGCACGCACCTCTCTCAGCCCGATCACCATCCCCATGCACCTCTCCACACACACTTGCCACCCACATGCACCTCTCCCCACCGAATCGCTATCCACACGCACCTCTCTCACCCTGATCAGAGAGGTAAGTGGGGGTGGCAAGTGCATGGAGAGCTGTATGAGAGTGGTGATCAGGCATGGAGAGGTGTGTGCAGGTGGCAATCGGGCAGGAAGAGGTGTATGGGGCTGGCAATGGAGCGTGCAGAGGTGCGTGTGGGTGGCCAGCGCAAGCAGAGAGGTGTATGGAGCTTCCAATGGATGCAGAAGGGAGTGGCCAGCAGGGACAGAGAATGGAATTGGAGACAAGGGTACAAAAAATTAGGTGCATCTTACACCAGTGCATCTAACATCAGCAAATACTGTACATACTGCTTCCCATTCCCACAGCCCGCCCACTGCTGCTCACCAATGCACATTGGTGTGAATGTACATTTCTGCATCACTGTGAAAATCTGAATTTGCTTTGATGTCAGAATGTGATTCGAATTTTTTTCTGGTTTTCAAATAGTGCACTTTCCCACCACATGGCAGTGCATTATCACAGGATTCTGTGCAGAATGATGGAAAATAAAGCTAAGCTAATTCACTCCCATGTGCAGAACAGTTCAGTGCCACAATGCAGTAACCCATGGTAATAATCCTGTGTGGAAAGGGCCAATATTATTATCTCAAATTTATCCCTAGGAGTACTTTGTAAGGGACCAGTGACTGACACTCTTGTACACATCCGGACATCACTACCCACTGCCAACTTCTTAGTTAGATGAATGTACTGATTAACATTATGTACATCTTGAACCCGTTACACATTGGAACACCTTTCTGTAAATGTGGCTATGTAGTTTTCAGAATATATATATTTATCCTTGCTGTTCTCTTTTTTCCCATTTGGCAATGTGACATGATGGTTATTTTTGGAGCCAGTGGGGAGCCCAGACTTTACATCCCTGCCAAGCCCCATAATTTAAGTTAGAGGGGTTTTGTGAGAATAAAAGGGGACAGAAGAAGGCATCCTTCCATGAATTAAGAATATAAAGGCAATAACCAAATATGTTGTGCAAATATTGATGAGTAGAAAATTTAGCTGATTTAGATGAATAGTTCTAACAGAAGGATGATTTTAGTTATTTGAACTAAAAATTTATCACAGTGCTTTAGGCATTAGTAGTACTTACACATTTTCACATACTGAATATAGGCATGGCATATGATCATAACAACATGTTTCTTTGGCTAAGGATAGATTGATTACATACAGGAGTCAAAGATATATGGTTGTTGCTTGTTGTTATTTTAATTTTTAAGAGAACCCTTGTGTTACTATATTCTTTACCAGAAATAGTTCACAGTGCTTCATAAACTGTACTCTGTTGAGCGTCCTTAAATGTGTTGATGAGTTGCAGATTCAAACAAGATGGCTTGTTTGATCTATGATTTACTGTTGTTGGTATGTGCCTTTGAGTAATTGCTGACTTATAGTGACATGTGGTTTTCTTGACATGTTTTATTCAGAGATGGTTTGCCTTTGCCTTCCTCTGAGACTGAGAGTGTGTGAGTTATGCAAGGTCATCCAATGGTTTTTCATGGCTGAGTGGGGATTCAGACCTTAGTTTCTAGAGTCATATACTGAAACCGCTATACCACACTGGCACTTCTGTCCATCATAGGTCGACTATACATTTGATCTACTGTGACCTGTGATAAAATATGGAAAAGAATAGGTATAAGTTCATAGTATATTTCTAAAAGAAATCTGAAAGTTGGTTAAGAGTGTGGGATTTTGTCTTGGTAAGAGAAAGAGAGAGAGAGAATAAAAGGCACTACAAAGAGACCAAAAATATGTTTGTAGTCTCCTAGCAAATGGTCTCCCTTCCTTAGCAAAATACACTTTAGCTCCATTTATGTGTTACCTTAGTTTTATAGTTATTGCTGTTATACGTGTTCGAGGTATATGTCTCCCACAATGGTTTCATAATGTGTGAAAACATTAAGCTTTGTAATTGAGTCTTATTGTCTGCATATACTCAAGCCAGCAGTATCAATTCCATTGAAAAGTGAGCCATTTTAGGAGATTCTGAGACTGTGCACATAGTTTATGTAATATCCAGTTCAATCTGAGACTTTTGCCTTAAGTGAGGCTTGTCCAACATGGATTTGGTCCACAAGTCACATCAGCTTCAGGCAGCTGGATCAGTGTTCACGTACAATAGGAGCTCTAGACCCAAAATAACCAAATTGATGGCAGCCAAATTGATGAAGGATGCTAACTCTGAAGTTGAAAATATAATATATAGCATGGTATGCATTAATATGCTATAAAAAGCCAAAATACATGAAGTTAAAAGTTAATCTGTCTCTTACTATGTTGTCTGAGCTAAATTACTATGTTGTCTGAGCTAAAACTTGTATAAAAAACTTGTATGACCTGACTATGAAAATAATGTTAATGAATGTTATTGTCCTTAATGAAAAAGGATGTTTGGATAGGCTCACACATCCCACTGAAAAGCAGTAGCAACTGCTGTTAAAAAAACAAAAACAAACAAACAAGCAAACAACAACAACACCTGTATGAATAAGAAAAAGACCGATGCTTTGGGCCCACTCTCTCTCTCTCTCTCTCTTTTCTCTCTCTCTGTCTCTCTATGTGTGAAAAAGAGTTAAATTTAGCAAGGAAGTTAGTGAAAACCTATGAGAGTGTATGTGTGGAGCTTTTTGCATTAAAAATGCAAAAAAAAAAAAAGAAAAGAATCCCAAGTGAGAAGAACCATTAAAAAGAATAGAAAAGAAAGAAAGAAAGAAAGAAAGAAAGAAAGAAAGAAAGAAAGACTGTCTTGTAATCTCACCTAGCAGGGGAAAAACATTTTTCACCTGCTTTGTTTCTGTTTTCATGTGTGAGACCGTACTAAGGAAACATTTTCACCAAGGACAGGAATAGGGAATGTCTTGGCCTTCAGATGATATATCACCTCACACAATCCTTCTCCAGTGACTTCGCAGGTTTAGAAGTAATGAGAATTAAGAGAACAGCAACATCTGAAGAGCTACATATTTTCTACCATGACATATCCTAGAAGCCTCTTGGATCTTTATGCATATGCAATCAGTCTGTTGTGGATGTGGTTGTTCATTGTTCCAGCTTGTATAAGGAGGTCTCCAAGACCTCTTCATAGAAACATTCCTCAGGGTGGTACTGTGGTCTGTGGTCCTCCCAAAATGATGTGTGGCCACGGGTCCACAACAATCTGGCTCTAACTTGCAAAGCTATACTGGCTAGACAGTGTCCTACCCTAGTTCTCGATAAGATTGTGGCTAAAGATTATATGGAAGTCATTCCAAGGAAGCTAGCAATTATGGTATTTAGTGTTTCAGATAAAAGACATAGATTTCTCAGCAACAAGCTACAAAGCTGGTGGTAGTGGTGATTTGTTTGCCAAGGAATGGATCAATTCCAGGAAAGTTAAAAGATGAAGTAACAAGACTAAACCTTTACTACTTGGAAAAGTCTATTTCTTTCAAAATTTAGTGCTTTTATAACTATCATTATGTCTATGCAAATGTTATCATTACAACATCATATGGATTCAGATGTCTGTGGATCCATGCTTGTAAATATGATAAAAAGAACCTCAAGTATAGAATTGGCATCTTACAGCAGAGAGGAAAGTATAGTAACCAAATAAGTCTTAATCTGTTTGCTCTAAAGATGAATGTGTATTCCTGCTCCTATAAAGAATGGTGTACATTTCTCTTTTGGCCAGAAGCAATAGTGTGATACAAATGTTCCTAGCTGTTACACATTTCCCCTATGTCCAGGAAGAAAAATATTTAAGAAAAGAAAATATTATTTGTGTATTTTTTTCCTCTGTTGCAATGAACATTGGCAGCAAATTGCGAAATGGATGCTAAATGCCAAGGCAATCTTTCTTTGGGCAGTTGGGAGTATAGAAATGTGTATTTCCTGTTCTTTTCACCATTTGTCTGGCCTACACAGAACAGATGAAATGTAAATTGTAAGCAGCATCATGGCTTTCAATCAGATTTCCTGCATCACAAGGTCAGTCGTTCCTCTGCGAAGCTCATATTGGTTTGTGGCAGATGTGAGACATGTCCGAGTGGTTTCTTTTTCCTTCTTCTTCTCACTTTAACAGAACAAACCAAACTTTAGCAAGATGTATTATACATTAACAAGTGTACATGTAGTGGTTTAGAAATGATTATGGAAGCATCTGTGGGCACCACTTGTTTCATTCATTAATAGAGATCAGGGCAAGAAACAGCACCATTATAGGCCTGTATTGTCCTTTTATTACCAACATGCCCTTTCCTTTCTCTGCATTCTACATTACAGCCAGAATATTAATGTGAAGGGAAAACCCATTGCAGCTCCCGTGAAGCACTGAGCAACACATTTCTCCCTCAGCCTCTAATAACCAAAGTTGAGGGCCTACTTGTCCTTAGAGATCTAAAGAATATTCACAAATTTTATCTTCCCTACCAGGATTGACATAGTCTGTCAAGAAAATATTCCACCATCATGAGATTTGAAAATATCCTTTGATTTTGTGCAGAAGAACAAATGTGAGCGATCATGGATGTTGCACTCCAACAGCATCTGGCTGACTGACTACATGTTTTCATCTCATGTGCAGAGGTTGGTGCATGAGCCAGTCATTGCTGTTCCCACAAAGAAGAGAATTGTGCCCATAAAATAAGAGAACATCTTTAAATCCATTACCCAATAAACCAACAACAAAATTGAAAAACTTGAGGACCAGCCAATATTATTCACTATTCCTGGACACATCCATAGCCTCAATAGCAGCCAAAAACCTATCTTCAAAAGAGGGTTTTAAACAAACAGCCCTAAAGCAAGGAGAGAGTCAGCCAAATGCTTCTTCCTTTCATCTGCTACAGCAAATCACTTCCAAATTTGAAAACACTTCAGATCACATAGATTAATTATTAACCTATTTAGTTTTGTCATTTACACTGTGGCTCGAAATAGTTCATAGATAACGGTAGAGCACAATACAGTAGTTAGAAAGTTGATCTATCTAAAAACCTTATAATAATCTTTGAAAAATCATAAAAGCATCAGCAAGAACTATTTATGCAGCCTCGAACCTTTTACAGGCCTTAGGAAGTAAGCATTTGCTAATCCTGTGGAGATCTCAAGAGCAAAGCTTGAAAAATTATTTTTTTCATATTTGTTATTTGTTACAGTGCAGGGAGCTCCAGTACATTGTCTTTGCTCACTGTGATGTGAGAGGGGAGTTATGTGTGTGTGTTTAGAGAAAAAACAAAAAGAAAACTAAGTAACTTGGCTGCGCTGCCCATTAATTTTCTACTGAGTGCTTTCTCTCTCCTGCTGTCTCCCTCTGATTACTGAGAATAACATAAAACATTTCATTTCATTCAAATGCCTCTCAAATTGCCTTAAAAACCATTGTGTTACTTTTCAAAAGCAATATTGTTACAACTTCCCTCAATAATTTCTTGATGGTAACTGTAACATGTAATTCATATAATTTCCAAGTGATGTTCTTGGTTAGCAGCATAGTCTTGAGTGTTGCCCCATAGACTTTACCACACAATATTGACCACAATAAGATCAGCGACTGACATTCAGCTCTGTGAGACCTACCTCTCAGCTTTCAGAGCATCCTTAGGTGAGAGGCGTTTATTGGACTTTCCTCGTCCCATGTCACAGACAGAAAAAGAAAAAAAAGGACAGTAATACCACCTTTAAGAAATGTTCTTCTTTAGCTCTAAGGCCCTTTCTGCAGCTTACCTTCTTGTGGCAGCATCTGATGAGGATCCTGGCAGCAGCACTGCTGGGAAGGGAGCACAGTGGGAGCACTCCCCTCTGCACCAGCTGGCTCCCTGCTGAAGGAAGTGCAATGATCATGCCACTTCCATCTGCAGTGCAGCCAAGTACTTTCCCAGGCTACACTGGGGCAGAAAGTGCAGCCATTGCACTTCTGGGGCTTCCACAGGACAGGTAAGTGCAGGATGGTGGTGCAATTGCACGTCATTGATGGGGAAAACCCATCAATGATTTAACCTGTGATTGTGCTGCCTGGATATGAGAGAAGGATGGGACCATGATGACATCATGCAGAAGCATTGTCACAGTCCTGTCCTTTCATCCCCATGGCAGGATGGGAAGGTGCTGCGTAAAGGGCCTGTATGGGGAGGAAAATGCTTGTATAATATAAGATTGAGGGAAAGGGGAGCATTTTAAGGACCAATTATCCTCTGGTGTTTCCGTCTTCAGGTCTAAAATCGGGGTGGTCAACACTGGTCCTTCAGAAGTTTTTGGATTGTAATTCTTAAGATCCTTCATTTTTTTTTATTCCAGCTGAGGTGGTAGGACTTGTAAGTAAAAAAAACTTGTGGCGAGACAGTTTTCTGCTGCTTCCTTAAAGAAACAACCAGTCTTGTGTCCCTGTCAGGATCTCTACGGCCTTTTGTTGAGAACATGGTGCCTTTAGGAAATGGACAGTTACTGTCAGTCTTGTATGCTTTTAGTATGTTTCTGAAGTTTAACAAATCTTATTTAAAAAAAACCCTTGAAACAAAAAGTTACATGAAAAAATATTAAATTGAATTCCCTTTGACATGGTAATAGCATTTAATTGATTTTAAATAGCTCTTTAAGACTCTTGGTGAACATGCTGTTAATTCAGATGAATGAAACACTTCCATTATGTTGGATCAACAGTTTCTAAAGAAGTTATGTCAAAAGGGGAATTAAGACTCTAACATCTGGAAAGTAGCGTGGTGTGGGCAGAAAGTATGCAGGCAGAAAGCATAGATTCTCTCCTCACAGGAGGGAAATGTAGCTCAGTGGAAGAGTTTGCATTTTGCATGCAGAAAGATGAGGTTTGATCCATGTCATCCCCAGGTAAGCCTGACTATATTCCTATTTAAAATTTTGGAGACGCTCTGTCAGTTCAATGTAGATAATACCAGAGCATGGTAATCATTAATTAGAAATAATCTGTTACTTAACACACACACACACACATACACACACAAACACACACACACTTACTTTAACCAGAGCATAACATTGGTAATCTAATATTAAGTAACAAAACATGTTCAAAATAGTATGAACAACATTTAATCTCATTATTCATCTGCTGCGCCCACTGGCTAAGAGACTTCAAGCTAGGCAGCCCTCCTTTCATCCTTCAATTGTTAATTCATTGTTAAAGGTTTATTTAACATGCTAATTCCTCTCATTTTTAATTCAGAAGGGTGGGACCTTCAAACAGGGACTGAAAGAGAAAATCAGTCAAGAGTCAGATGGAAAAGCTATTACGGTGGATTAAAGAGCTGGGTTTAAATTCTGCTGGATTGTGATTTTTGCCTTAGGCAATATCTTGACCCATCTGTCAGACTTGCATGCATGCAACAAATTTCAGACACTTCTTCTGCTCTTGCTCCCCTCCCCCTGTCCTTTTTGAAATTTCAATACCACATTTAGCAATATTTTTTCATGTTTCCTGACCACTCCCAGTGAATGGTTTTAGTAATATTATATTTTATTAACACCTTTCTATTCACTTATACCAAAATGAAATGCTGCCGTTTAATTAATTCTTTTAAATACAGTGATTGTATTGTGTGCGAGGGGGGGTACATACACACATATATGAATTGATCCTTTTTTGGGGCGGGGACAATATAATACATGCCTTGCTCTTGGCTATTTCCTTCATTTTTAAAAACCTCTGTGTAAGTCCAGCACACATATGTTAATTCATAAATTATACCATTAAGTGAAATGTGGCTTGATCCCAGGATATCTGATTGCAGCCTTCATTTAAGGAATCCATTCTCCCCTATGAAGCATAAGAGATCTTCTTAGGTCTTTTAAGGCATCCTTTTCTTTGCTCAGCCATCCAGCTTTTAGAACCAGATGATGGCAGAGTTCAGAGGAGAAAAGTAAACATCAAAGGATATAGAAATGAAGACACTGTTTTGCTCTGGGACAATTATTGAGATTGCCTTGAAAATGAGAATGATATACTACAAAAAAAAGCCTAACTGATGTACAAAGAATGTGTGCAATGAATATGTAATAAATACAACATACAAAAATCTAAATAATATATATTCTAAAATATAACAATTGTGGACCAGGTGAAAAACCTAATATTGCCAGACAAAATATAATGGTAACCACGAATACCTACTTATGATACACATATTTTTTATGTATAAGTTACACACACATTCTTTATGCATTAGTTGTTATAGCATATATTTCTCATTTTTAGGACAGTTTATTCAGCTAAGAGACCTTCCAGTGCTTTATTTGTTTGATTATTACTGAGATACCTGACCCTTTAACCTGGAGAAATCAGGGGCTGATCTTGAATCCTTGCCCTGGTCCTTGCATACCAAACATGTGTCCCACCACTGGTTTTTGTAGTGATTCTTCAGTGTGTGGGGTAGCAACAGACTTAATTATTCAGTAGTATGTGATCAAAAGCACTAAAATATTTCTCATCAAGATTGCTCCATCCTTGTGTTCCACCAATTGAGCTTTGTAACTGTGTGTTGGCACATTTCCATGTTACACTATATCAGAACCCACTAACTGGAATAAACACATCCTTTGTTACCTTCCCCAATATAAAAAGACATAATTCAGGAATTTGAAAGATGAGTGAACAAGATACAGATTAATGTGGATGGATAGAAAAGAAGACAGCTGTAAATTCATGGTCAATCTTTAATGGAACAGGTTTTTAAATTCCATATTTTAGGACAACCTTTCCTGACCATTTGGTTTCTAGGTGTGTTGGAGTACTATCCCCATCTGTCAATCAGATAGGGATTTGTGGTCCAAGACATCAGGAAAGGAAGTATTTTAAAAACTACAAAATACTACCTCTGAAGAAGCCAATAAAAATGTACTGCTCAGGGGCAGCTGTGATCACCCAGCATGTCATTCCTTATAAATCCTATGGTTCCCTTAAAAACTAAAAATCCAATTAATGAATTAATGTCTTGTTCCACATATTAAATTTAACATGAATATCAATAAACTAATTCCTGAATTTCTAACAAAGTTGACAAAATAATTTTCATCTCTAAGCTTTCAAGCTCTGAATAATAAAAATCTAGATTCGCCAATGACTTGAATGGTACAAAGCTCCACCATGGGCCCAATAAATGTGTATGACAGCACTCTTACAGTGACTTTTCAAAAAGAAAAATCACAAGTCCGTTCACCAACTGATTTTTGAGATAGACTATATCTGGAATATGGTAGGGGCCTAAAGGATGAATGTCAGTGAAAAGAGGTTTTCCCCTTTTTTAACATTTCCTTTTCCCATGTGAACAGTAATAGAGTTTGCTGGAGCATGTTATGCCTTCAGTTATGTCACAGTGTATCTTAGCTTGCTCACTTAGGTTCTCATTCCAGCAGCAGACAAGGCTTAGGGGCAGAAGGTTGAATGTGTAGTAGTCCAGCAGGACTCAGCTGGGTTTGAGTGTATTTTTTTGAAATTGGGTAGAGGGATAGAATTGAATGGTGGAATAAAATAGGGATTTGGCTGGTATACTGCCCATTTTGCTGGCCAGTGGACTCCCTTCCTGGGCTAGCTGAATTGGTCTTAGCAATGATGTTGTGGTGTTGGAGTTGTCCTAGCTTGTTGTCTTGGGTATCTCAATATCTGTGCTGAGACCACTCTTTCAGAAGTGACTCAGGACTTCTTGGCTTCTGTGGCATTGATGAATCTGTCTCAAATAGTGTCTAGTGCCACCCATGTTGCAGGACACATTCTGGATCTGGTTTTCTATTTTGGATAGGATGATGGTGATCAGGGTATCAATGAACTATCTGTTGTCATGGACTGATCGCAGGCTCATAGGGCTTAGACTCATTTTGACTCTGGGCCTCTGCAAGGGTGAGGGGTGCTTAAGACGGTCTACCCCAGGAGGCCTATGGATCTAGATGGATTCCTGGTAGCTCTTGGGCAGTCTCCTGTTCCCTCAGAAGGTAATCCTATTAAAGCTCTGATTGATCTCTGGAACAAGGAAATGGTCAAGGTGGTAGTCACAATTGCTCCTAAGTCTGCCGTCCCACGGAATGGAGCCAAGCAAGCCTTTCTTTACTAGGGAGGTGATGGTGATTGAATGAATGAGATGGATACTAAAGTAATAACGGTGGAAAACTCAGAGTGAGACTGACCAAACACAGGCTAGATCCTGTTGGAAAGCCTATTTCATAGTGGTGCTATGCCACCATTGCACTGCACAGTGTCACCCAATAGAGCTATCTTTAGTGGTCAGGGTCCTTTTATGCTCTTTCCAGCATGAGCAACATATAGACTAGTTAGCAGTCTGTGAAGAATTTTTTGTAACATTTTGCATATAATATTGCTCAGATCTATCCCAGTTTATATGCTGTGTTTGATACAGATCCAATGAGTGTAATCTTGGCTCTTGCTTGTCCCTCAAAGAGGCAACACCAGCATGAGTTCACAGTAAGCAACTTCTCTCCTTCAGGCAGACAGCATTGGCATGAGAACATAGTGGCCAGTCTTTCTTCATTAAAGAAATGAAGGTCACAAAGCTGTGTTTGTCCGTAAGGATTGTACAAACAGATATAAATTTGTTCACGAAGTAGGCGTGCCCCTGGCCATTTCTTCTTTTAACATGCTGGGGGAGTTGGAGGAACAAGTTTGTCATTCATTCATACTCAGTAAGGAAACCTGGAGGCAATTGCTGTTTACCTTGGCAATTGTAGACAGACAGATATGGCTGTAGTAAGATCAAATAGAGTAGAATCCCCGGTCTTTTCCGCATTTTATTTTTGAAATGGGGTGGCGCGTCCTCCAGCAAGGACGTTCACATTTGGGGGCGAACTGGGTTCGGGCTACTTACTGTTTGTCCAGACTTCAGCCCTCTCCGGAACGCCCAGAACTGGTGGTCGCCTGTGCTATTCAAAGACCAATTAAAAGAGGACTTTCAATAGTGCGGCGCGCCCCAGTCCGTCGCTCTGCTAAAGTATAGATTTACAGGCTCGTGCCAGCACGAGTCAGCAGATCTTCCAGGGGTGGGCTTCCAGCTGGCGAGCTTCTCCAGTTGGTGGAGAGCCTCTGCCAACCGGAAGCCTCCATTTTCGTCACTGGAGAGTGTGTAGCATGGGCGCACTTTGCTCCGGACCATTGTGGATCGTCAGGGGGGAGGCATACCAGTCCGGTGAGTAACGGACTGCCCATTTCCCCTCCAAAGTGTGGAAAGGTCCCCCCCCCTCAGCTCAAGTTTTGTTTTTGTTTTTGTTTTTTCATTGCTTTCTGCAAGCATGGAAGTCTGTGTTTCTCCATCCCTTCTCCATCTTCTCAATTGTAGCCTTACCCTCAGAATATTTACTTACACATCTCTCTAAGTCATGACTTGGTATTACAGGCTTAAGTTTTCCACTCCATTTCACACCACTGACTTTCAGCTCTATTCTGTGCATGTCCAACCAGTTGAGATGCTGTAGGTGTGGTTTCTGTTTCTGAAGGGCTGTTTGGGCAAAGCCATTCTTACTCTCTTGTGTGTTTACTTGTAGTTTACTTGTATGACTCTGAAGAAGTCAGACTTCTTTCCTCTCATGTGAGTGCTATCATCCTGTCAGATACCTCTGCTCATTTTGCTCAATGTTGTCTGTGTGGCATGTGGTGAACTGTGCCATGGACAAAATTTGAAACTATACTTTTGTAAAAATCATAACAGTTACTTGCAAAATGATTTCAGATTGTTCTTGGAACTCTTGTTTACAGATTGCATCTCTCCCAACTGATAACAGAACTTAGATGTGGTTGCCCCACGCAGAGAAGAATATGCTGAGATGTAAGGAAATTGGAAATGCTAAAGCCAATAGAGCAGAAGGCAGTTATGTGGGATTATGCATTATGGTTTTATGCAAGTTCTCACAACTTGCAAATGCCTTTGTTTAATTTTCACAGCTTTATTGTTTTTTAATGTATAGTTTTATGTAGACTGCCTTGAGATTGCTTTTGGCAACCTAGAAGGTTCATAGAACATTTTAAAATCAATAAAATTATCCACTTTGCTGTTTTGCTGCAATACATAGGAAAAAAACTGTATGGCTAACTGTGAGTGTCTATGTTGTGTGAGGGGAATGATTTGAGTTTATTCTAGATGTCTGTTTTTGATGAATAGCTTTTCTAATTATAACTAATTTTATTTTTCTCCTGGAGCATTAAGGTGAATCACCTCTCTCTCTCTCTCTCTCTCTCTCTCTCTCTCTCTCACCACACACACACACACACTTGTAGACAAGTTCTATAGATTCACTTCAGCATGGTCACCAGGGATGAAAAGAATATTTGGGAAAAGAAAAGAGATAGTCAAAATGTGTTTCTTAAGTGTCAGCAAAACCAGAAAAGGAGAATTGGATTGCATGCAAGGGTGATGAAATAACGTAAACACATATTGCCTCTGTATTTTATTATTCTCATCTTATTCTCATCTTATCACAAGATGATAATCTATTGTTACAAGTATTGGTATTTTTTTGTAGTCTTTTATATTTTTCTTTTTATTTCATCTTATCACATATTATCGCATTTCATTGTATCTTACTTGATTTTAGCTTATTTTATTTTACTCCATCATATTTTAATTACTCATTTTACTGCATTTTATAACATTTGATATGATATCTTTTGATATGATTAATTGACTAATTAATAAATTTATACTGACACAGTCATAGTTCAGGATTTATTCTGCCAATACTTGCATGTGGTATTTTGTCCAACATTTTAGCCATCAGAAACTAGTGATGTGATTCTTCATCACATTTCTTCTCAAAAGATGAAATATTCTTCTCACTGAAAGAAACTCTTAAAAAAACAGTTTTTTTTTTTTTTTGCACAAGAGAACTATATGCAAATTTTGAGCAGAATAAGTCCCAAACTGTGAAGATTCTCATCAGTTTAGGATATCATTAGGATTTCTGAACACTCAAAAAACATATTTTTCTATTATTTTTGACCATTTTCAAATATTCTTTTCATCCTGACCATAAACATCACTTTCTGAAAAAAGAAAATGCTACTTTCTGAACAAAAAAATGTGAAATTAATTTTGTGCATTAGTCCCTGACTGTGGCATTTTTTGCGCAGGAAACAACAATTTCTCCATAGCAAAATATACCATGCACAAATTTTGCTCAGAATGCATCCCTGGCTGCAAATAGTCTTTCAAAATTGTACAATTTTCAAAAAGTCTCTTGCAGTGAGAAGAAAATTGCTAAAATTACTTGTTACTTTCTCAGAAAATGGAATTAGCACAGAATGATATCCCTAGCTGCCATATTCCATCCTTTCAGAACACACCAGAATGGAATGCACATGATTACATATGTATGTTATGTAGAACACTGACATGTAAGTGCCAGATTTTCTTGTTATATGGTAGGGTACTGCATGTATACATATGTTAGCAGGTGGTTACCTTCAGAAATGAATATGGGAAGGGTGAGGTCATCCATGGTTCCATGATCCTCTGACACACATTATTTCACTATGTGGAAGAGTTCATGCAAGACCCTCTTTTACGAAGAGAATTCGATGAATTAAAAAAAAGTTTTTTTTTTTGTGACAATAAGAGGTTGCCCTGCTTGATAAGATTTGTATTTCATTTGAAGTGGGGGATGGAAAAAGCAAGAAGAAACAAATTAAAGAGGTGTGGTCAGAAAACAAGAGTAAAAAATAGAAGAGAATAGGTCAAAAATGGAAAGGACATGGTTAGAACAGGAAGATGTCGTGCAAAATGAGTAGCACTGAAGCCTCCCCCTAAAAATAGAAACATGTAGTTGCCCCTACCCCAGATACAGTTGGAGCATCTCTTGCTGTATATGCCAGAGGATACAACTTGGAGAAATGCTATATGTAGAAGCAGTGGACTATGAGAAAGAAGAAGAAATAAAACTGTTAAGGAGCAATTTGCAATTGAGCAAACACAGATCTGGCATAGTGTAAGAACCAATGCAATGCAACATTTTGAGTGATGGATGAGGACTTGGAGAGACCAGATTTTGAATCTCTACTCAGCCATGAAACCCACTGAATGTACTTACACAAGTCACCTTCCCTCAGCCTTACAGGAAAACCAAGGCAAACCTCATCTGAATAAATCTTTCTAAGAAAACCTAGGATAAGGTCTCCATAAGTTACAATGGACTTAAAGACATATAACAACAAGTAACAAGGGATAGACTAATCTTAAGGTTTTTGTTCTTCTCCATTTTGTATTTTTTTCCTAATCTTAACTCTATGTTGTCGTTTTTCTCCATCGTTCATGAAACATATATTTGTATTGAGGGATGATATGTGATTTCTTTTTACTTGAAGTTTTTGCTTAACTGGAATCCTATGTCATAAAAATTCTGAAAAGTGTGAATATGGAAGATTTTTTTTTACTCTTCTATAAGTCCAGGAAATGTAAACTAGATAAGGTTATATTAAAATATGAGCAAAATAAATGTGTTTCCCATGCTACTCAGTAGATTTGGGAGAAAAAGGAAAGTTTATGGCCAGTAGCAATGCTTACCTTGAACTTTGCATGGTATCATTTTTATCTCAGATTAGACTTCAACTTTGTGCGCTACAGGTTTAGGGAGCCACCCTTCAGGGACACCAAGTTCTACAGTAGGAAAAAGTATGGGAAGGAAAGGGGTTTAGTGGGGCATGAGTAAACAGACTTGAGAGGTATAAAATTAAAATTTGCAATAAAAAATATAATACAAATGGATGAAGGAATGAAGGCGAGAGACAAAATGTAAGAATGAATGGGGGTAGTCTGGGAAGTATAGAAAGAAAACACCAGAAAGTTCCCTTTTTTCAGGATGAAAATCAGAAGAAAGTAGCTAAGAGCAAAAGACCACCACAGGTGTAGCCTTCACAGTGTTTTCCCTTCAATGTCTCTGATTTGATATTGCCAAGTAGCAGCACCACGGGGGAAAATGTCTTCTGGCAGAGTTCCTGCATGTATCACAATGCTGCCTAACATACTGGCAAGCAGGGATTCTTGTGATCTCCATCACTCCTCTGACTGAAAACAGTAAACAGCTTTGAATCCCAGATATATTAGAGGCTATTCGGTATAGTATTAGAACTAAATTTTGTTGGATTTAGCTGGTTGAATATCCAAAGTGAAATTGATTAACGTACCAGTAGCCATTGTAAAGTCTAACAAAAGGTAAATCCCTAACACTGTCATAAAGGAACATAGTAACTGTTTTATGTAACTTTTTTAATGTAAATTGCTTTATGACAAGGCGACATCTCAACATAAAATATATTTTAGAAAATTTTACAGTGAAAGTTTCTTTTGCAAATCTAATAAAATGCAAATGACAATAATACAGTAACAATAACAATACCATTATATCCTGATTGCTTGAACACATGGCATAACGATCTTAATAACAACATCATTTTAATAACACATATCCAGTCATATTCATCCAGACAAAATATCATTTCTGAGAATTTGCCCCTGTAATGGTGGAACTTGGATTAATTTATTGGGATCTGTATACTTCAAGAATGGGAACCATGGCCCTTTCCACACGGGGGTTTAAAAACGGTGTAGAGCGACCTCTGACGGAGGTCATCTACACCATAAAGTGGATTGGGGTGAACTACTTTTGCGTAGTTCCATGCCCCAATCCATGCTAGGGTGCCCAGAAGTGGCGCCGCCGTGTGCTTTTTGAAAGCCACTTTTCAAGTGGTTTTTAAAAAGCACGATCGTGCAGCCGCATGCAGCCCCGTCGCAGTGCCTGGTGTGGATTTGCAGGCAAGCGCAAGGGCGTGCCTGAAGATCTGCTGGGGGCGGGCTTTCCGGCTGGCGAGCTTCTTTGGTTGGTGGAGAGCCTCCGCCAGTTGTAAGGCGCCATTTTGGGCCCCGCAGGACACCACGGGACGCTGGCGAGTGTGGAGCAGTGACAACATGCTGCTCCATGTGGCGACGGACTCAGGTAAGGTCTGTTTCTGCATGGTTTCCCGTGTTTCTTCGCCCGCACGTGGAAAGGGCCCATCTTTCTTCAAAGGGTGTATATGAAGTATTTCCAAAATGCAATTGATCAGAAAATTTTTCTGACAGAATTGCACCCCAAACTCTACTCTACCACTTATTCAGTGAGAAATTCCCCATTCTCCAATTCTGTGCAATTTCTTTCCTTGCAAGGGCTATAAAAAAGGTTATTAAAGATTTATATTTTAAGTCACTGTTCTCATTGGTGAACATAGATAGTAGGACCAGTGCTGGACACATTCTAATATTCTGATGAATCATACTAGATATTATTTGTAATTCTGAGGCCCAGAATTGATAAGTCTTTGGACCAGAGATGAAAATATGTTCTCTTTTACAGTGAAAGTTTCATCTAACAGAAAGGCAAAAAAATGTTAGTCAATTTTGTAGTGAGCTATTATACTACTTGGTTGCCTAGTTGCAGATTATTCCCTGCCTTTCATTCTAATACATGGAATGGAAACAGAGAACATATCAGAATATATAACAGTCATATTTGTTACCTGGTATCCCCATATATGCCACATGGTTGGTTAGTATGGATAGAGAGATCAGTCTGTTTTTGATCAATGATAGTATCTCCTATACTAATTTCTGAGACCATTTTACACATTTCCTCAATGATCTCATTCTATTCCATTTCCTCAACAATTAAAAAAAATTTGCAGGAATATACATTACTTTTGTACATGTTTTATTCTAAAATATTCACTTCTGAAATCTTTGCAGTTCTGTGATATATTTCTTTTTTTGTTTTGGTTAATATTTTTGTTTGCATTTTAGTATGTTAAAAGATGTTTACAGTTTCTTTATGAAGAAACTTTATTACAAGATATCTATAGTTAACATACTGTATTAGGTTATGGTGTGTGTAGATATTTACATTTGATTTTAACATATAACATAAATTTTATGGAAGAAAAGTTCTTTTTTTTTCTTTTTCTTTTATAATAATTTTTATTAGTTTCCAAATATAAAACAAACAATTTTTTATACCAAATCTTATCATGAAATATTTATGTTCTTCCATCCTGTCTCAGTCCCCGCCCCCCAAAGCCCACACGATCTCATTCCCGAACCACATTACATTGTTATTTCCCCTGCTAGAGCTAGCTTCTCACACACTTTTCCCTGATGTATACATGTTTTCTAATTGACATTCAACGCTCCTTAATATGTCCTGTCCACTGATAGATTCCCAGTTAATACGCAATTCTGGCCTTCCTTCTTCCTCCCTGTTTACCTTTAGAATGTAATATTATATTACCAACATTCTGAGCTGTTTTACTATTGCCTCTTGCTCACTTTTCCTATCTTTAACATATTCTAATTTATTAATATGGGTTTTTATATATTCTATTGAACTATTTAAAATATCTGTTCTTTCATTTCAATCAGGACCTCACATCTTAACTCCTCTTCTTTCCCCCCTCCCCTATGGGATTCCCCGGCCCAACTCATATTCATTATTCCCTTGTCGCTTATCGTCGCTTGTGAGTATAGGCCGGTTCACCCCCAGGAATAGAGGGAAAGCAAAACTGCAAACGAGTTCCCTCCCACTTCCCATTCACGCCCTCTACATCCATAGCTTCCCAGGGTATCCGAACCCAGACCACAAACCTCTGCCCCTCGTCCAGAGATGAGACTTTAGCCCAGAACTCTTCTCAAAATGTTCTCAAGATATTTCTATGTACTCTTATTGTCGCTTGAAAGCTCTGAGCCATCCCACCCCCATACATGGGGTTACACCCAAAGCTGACTCCCCAACATCTTTCATACTATTCAGATATCTTATTAAACAAATGCACATATCCATTCTATAACCCCCTTTACCCTTACTTGCTGCTTAAGTAGTTTACATTCATCTGTATATGTCATCTACCACCAAAAATCATTCCTTTCCTTTCCTTTTCCCTCCTTTCCCAACCCAGCTACCCAGAGTTCACTTGCAGTTTTTTTTTTCCCCCATCGTCTCGTTGCCACTTTACTTCCGGATAGCCAAATAGGGAGAGAGTCTGTTTCATAACGTTGACCTTGTGTCGCTGATCCGTAGCCATAATATCCAGGGAGTCCATGCACAACTCACAAACAGACAAAAAAAACCCCAATTTTTTTCTCTAATGCTTCCCTCTTTCCCTACCCCATCAGCAAGACTATAGCCCAGAACTCTTCACAAATCTATTTCTGAACTCTTATTGTCATTTTTAAGTTCCGAACCTCCCTGCCATCCGGGGTAGGATTACAAATGCCCAACATATACTCCCCACTCTCTTTCAACTGTTCCTTGTTAAAATATCTCATTGAACTAGTACACATTTCCATACTATAAAGCCCACCCCTTTTTTTTACCCAAGTTAACTGCTTTGCTTTACTTCCCCACACACTTCTAGCACATCCCAGAACTCATCTCAAATGTTTAATATATTTCAACGTCTGTTATTGTCGCTTTAGAGTTCCAAGATGCCTCACCATCATGAGTGGGACCGCAGTTCATCCTGTTCTTTTCCATTTGTAGTAGCTTTCCCATATGCAAAGTCACTTATTCCAGGGGGATATACACTTTGTAGTCTCCGATTCTAAGTCTTATTACCAACTTATATTCACAACAATCAAGGATCAAAGAAGAAGAAGCAGGAGGGTGCTCTCATGTCTTCATAATTTCAAAATTTATCAGTCCTGGTCCTGAAGCTCAAAACTCGCATCATTATTTATTTGCATTGCCCAGTCCAAACTCTTTCTTCCATTATCTGAATTATAATAATTGTTAAAAATGCCCGATTTTGTAAACAGTCTTATTACGCCAATTTAAGATATTTAAAAGTCAGAAAAATTTGAAGTCCAGAAATTTAAAGGAACAAACAGCTCATTCCTCCATGTCTTCCCAATCTCTTTCCCTCAATGTCAGCCGCCCCTTTAAGAAACTCTGAGTTCTTACAGCCATAAAGCCAAAACTCACGCTGCTAGCTTTACTTCTGCGGGTCCTTCCCCCATCGCTCCTGCACCCCGTAGCAAGCCATAATCGCTGTGGTTTTCACGGAAGCAGGGAATGAGACAGGTTAAAGTTTTCTTTCTTTGGTGATTTCATTGTTGCTTCTTTTAAAAAACTCGTTCGGTGGTGCTTGTGCCGCTCCTGCAGCATCCCTCTGGATCCGTCGTCAAGGTCCTTCGACCCCCTGATGCCTGCTGCTCTCCCATCCGGGCAGAGCAGAGCTGCACACCAGTTATGGGGTCCCCTTCGGACCGCTTCCGGACCCCCTGTACCGGGGGGGGGTCTTTAGCCACCTCCAGGTGACAAAAGAGGCGGCTGGGTTCCAGCAGGAGGCAGCCCGGGGCTGCTCCATTACGGAGCTTCACTCCGAGCTGCCACTCGCATCCGCCATTCGAGGGGAAGGACCTGGAAGAAAAGTTCTTGACTTTTCAGTTTGCAGGGGATGAGAGTGGAAATTGCTCACATCTATCTCAAGTTTATAACAGATAATCTATTAAAATAGCAAGGAGGCAAGTTACTCACTTTTTTTTCCACTTTTGAGTTTGCCAATAGGTATATTCAACCATAATAGGTAATATATTGACAGTACATGCATGGTCAACCACTATTTTTTTTAAGGGTACTTGCATTTGAAAACATGTGGACATGACCTCATCTCTGGTATGATTTAACCTTTAGCATTTTAAGAATCAGATGTGGCTGAGTTTTCCAAACTCAGAAAAAAATTAGAGCACTGTAATTCCAGTGAAAGTGGTATGACTATATCCTATGGAATCCTGAAGTTTGTAATTTAGTCAGACACACTAGAAGAAATGTCTAGTAAGAATTCTAAATCCCCCCTCCAAACTGTAAATACCAGGATTCCATGTGATGGAGCCATGGCAGTTGAAATGGGACCATAGACCAGTCCAATTGTGTACTGTGAAAGAGCTCCAAGGTTTGGTTTGTACAGTCATAACCAAAAGTAGAAGTGTGATTGGACAAGAGTGGGTGTTCTCCTCTTGAAAGCTAGAAGCAGGATTTCAGTTACTGACTTTCTTTCATGTACCTTCAGATTCCTCTCTGTGAATCCCTACCACATTGTTACTTTAAGCAGGCAACTCCAAAACAGCAGTATATATAAATCTGTGTGTGGGCTGGTGGGTAGAAGTGAAAATGGATGTAGATTTCCTGCCTCTATTTGCAATTAAAATCCAGGGCAAACAAAGTTTATGGTGGCCCCCTCTGTGCTGAAAGTTTGATCTCCCACAATTTATATTCTGAATCTAGAATCTGCAGACTTAAGTAGCATGCCTAGTATGACCAGAATAGCCAGTTGCTTTTATTAAGAAAAGAACCACAAAGTAGTCATAAAGGTGCTACAGCAATGTGGGAAGAAACTGAGAGAACTAGAATCTTCATTCCATAGCAACAGAATTTGCATTTAGAAACAAACCATCAGAAACAATGGAATAATATGAATCCAGACCCATTTCCACATATTACTTCAGTTTATTACACAAAATATGAGAGCTAGTGGGGTGTAGTGATTTGAACATTGGATGAGGGCACTGGGAGATCATGTTCAAATCCCCATTTAGTCATGGAAACCCACTTGGAAACCCACTTGGGAAATAATACTCTCTCAGCTTCAGCAGAAGGCAAAGGCCCTCTGAATAAATTCTGGCAAGAAAACACTGTGATAGGTTCTCCTGAGGGTCACCATAAGTCAGAAACAACTTGAAGTCACACAACAAGAACAAAGTACACATTTGAGGGTAAGTAGATTATCATATATTTTCCATGTGATAAGTTCTTTGTCTGTGTTCCTGCAGTAAATTTCAGGACAAACTTTCCGTTTCTATGGTAAAGAATTTCTATTCCTTCTCTCTGTCAGCTCCGCCCATTTTTAGCAAATGTGTTTAAGTCAGTAATACTTGGGGGAAAGAAAAAGTTCATGGTTAGGCAAATAGCAAGTCTTCCATCTTAGAGAGCAATGGTGATACATCTTTAAACCCTCACTGGCTGAGCTGTATGCCTTCCAGCTTCAGCTAAATAATGGTTTGTAATATCAGGCTGTTATTTTTCTTTTTGAGATGTCGGACCCAACAGTCTGAGAATGGCAACACACACACACACACACACACACCTAAATTAGTAGTAGTAGAAAAGCAACCTCCCTCCTTAGCCATTGGTCTCTGAAGAGACTAATTTAGTTATTTGCTTTGTCACATCAACTGTTGCAGTGGGGTGATCCTTTTCACCAAAGGGCTGTTTGGACATGGGTTGCTGAGATCTAATCATAAATTACAGAGCAGCCTTAACCACTTGAAAATGTCATAGCAAGCTACACTGTAGTAGCAGTCGCTATAGTAACCAACGTGTGGAACAAAGGATGAATGCGTTTCTGAATGAGAATGTTTAGCTTTTGGCCTTAAGCACCAACAGCTCAAAACGACTGAGCTTTGTGACATATGCTGGCTTGATCTTTATAAAATTGGAGGCTACATAAAACTTTGAATCACTGCATAACCATTTTCAGAATACATGGGCTTGTCGGTGTCCTTTAGAATATGAACTTGACCTCTTAGTTACCAGCAAAACAGAAGTTTAGGGTGTTTCAGATGTGTCAGAGTGAGCAGGTTAGATTTGAAGTATTTGTTGAAAGGAAGGAAAAGGTCATTTGGCACCCCATTCCTTCCAGAATGAACACTGTGATTAGCAGGAAACTGTCCTGGCCAGTGAACTGCAAAGGTAACTGTTTTCCAAATGCCATCTTGATTTAACAACTGCAAAAGTGGAAAGGAGATCAGTGTGCTGCTCCTTACCAAATGGACCAAAGAGTGCTGTATAGTTGTACCATCTTGAATTTGGAAGAATGGTAATGATGAACAATTAGTATGACCCTAATAAATAAACATAAATACCAGTTTAAGTTTGTTCTGGCATTAGATCTGCATTTACTTTCCTTCTGTGTCTTTTCTTGGATATTATGCCTCAATGATGATGAAATAATAGCTCACCTGGGCTGCATGTGACCCCCCCCCGCCTTTAAGAAAGAAACTCCAAAAACATCCCCCAATACACACAATCCTGATTGAGTTCCTGCTGGCAAAAGGCTTCCTTTGGGCTTAAAATAGCCAAGAGTCATGCAGCAAAATTGCCTCCACACTCCCTAGCAGTTGAGACACAGTGATATGTAGCAGGAGGTGCAGCCATGCCAATCCTATGGAGGGTCAGTGGTCCCATCCAAACCTGCAGTTGTCTACCACTACTATATGTAGAGGGGGCCTATGCCTTTCTGTGTAGTACCTACTTGCATACTCTAGAAGGGATGATGATGATGATGATGATGATGATGATGATGATGATTCTATTTCCTTATCAAGAACAGGATGTCATCATTAAGTCTTAGCTTTTGGCTCTGAAATCTCAAAGCTTGGGATGCTCCCAGCCCAAAAAGCCCTAGATAGGATTGTTAGACCTGTTTCTTTTGGTTACCATCTTTTAAAATGTTTGGCTTTTGTTAACAGATCAGTGCCTGTTAGTAACCTAAGGAAGGGATTTTTTTTTTTAAAAAAAAACTTCTTTTCACCAAGGTATGATGTTGAAAAATAGGTGAGGGTGATGGATCATACCCACTTATGCTTGTGCTCCTTTAGGAGCTCAGCTACCAGGCAGTAAGGTCCACTGGTGTTTTTTTTATGGTGGAAGAGACAGGAAGAGATAGGCTTGCATCTGTTGGGATAAACCTCCCCAGAACCAGAAAGTTTGTTGGGTTAGTGCTGCTTGTTTGTGTGTTTCTGTGATCTGAGAGAAGGCTTACTTGCTTTGGTGCTTATTAAGGTTCTGTCGTTCTATTGTGTTTTGGTGAGATTGTATCTATTGTGTTAAGGCTGCTTGTTTGTGTGACCTGAGGCAGGATTGCCTGTATGCTTGTTAGGGACCTATTGTTCTCCAATGTGTAGGCCTAGAGAAAGTAGGTTGGAGCCTTGGTTGGGGGAGGAGCTAGCAGCCACTAACTCACTATATAACTCCAGTCCAAGGCCCTGGAGTTTGGCTAATAGGAGCTCAGCTAATAGACAGCAAGGCCATCAGATGTTTAGTGTGGGAGACCTGGAGTTCTGCTTCTGTGTTGATTTAGGATGATTGAACATGGATGTTGACAGAGCTGCTGCAATCACCTGTAACATCAATGTTATGTTTATGTTCTTGCTGGAGGATGTGGGTGGCTAGCCTGCAGCAAATGGAAATTGATTGCCCTGGTTGAAGCAAAGATCCAACAACTTGAGAAACATGTAACCACTCTTCTGCATATTAGGGAGCATGAGGTTTTCAGAGCAAACTGTACTGGAGGATAAACACACAGGGGATATCTGTGAGGTTCCTAAACTCAGTTCCTAAACTCAAGAGATAGAATTTGGAGTTTTTTAAACAGAGGCTTGATGGCCATCTGTCAGGAACACTTTGATTGTGTATTCCTGCATGGCAGGTAGATGGACATGATGGCCCTTGTGGAGTCTTCCAGCTCCATGATTCTATGACATCAACTTCCCAAACACTTAACAAGAACCATTTGTCTTTTTGCTCTGATAAATTCTGCTTGAGAACCAGCATGACATAGTGGCTTGCATGTTGGACTGCAGCTTGGGAGACAAGGATTTGAATCCCTGTACAGGGTGACCTTGAGTAGTTCACACTTTCTCGGCCTCAGAGGCAAACCCCACTTAGAACAAATCTTTCTAAGAAAGCCCCATGATAACTTTGCCTTAGGATCATTCTAAATTGGGAATTACTTGAAGGCACACAATAAGAAATTTTGGTTATATTTGAACTCTTTTCACCATGTTACGAATGCATCAAATGTGCGTTGGAAGTTGAAGCCTGCATGAATTTGCTGCAGATAAAAAACTGTAGGATGAGACAGAGTTTGTCATTCCTATGCTTCCTTAACATTTTTGCTGTGGGGACAATATGGAAGGACAATGCATTTTTTTTCACTGAACAGTAGTTGTCCATTCCTTTTCCTCCTCCTCCATTTTTATTTTGTGCAGTGAAGCAATGACAATTCTTCATGGATCAAGTTTCTAGAGGTTGAAATTGTTCCATTTGTAGAAAACTTTCCTCAGGCCCTAATTGGTTCTGTTCAGGTATGTGCGCTCTCTCTCTCTCTCTCTCTCTCTCTCTCTCTCTCTCTCAATCTCTCTGTATATGTGTGTGTGAGTGCTGTAGACACTTTGTGAGGCACTTTCTGTATGAAGCTATTTTCAGAAGTTTATGACAAATTTCAGACAATGACCATTTGGCATGAGTAGCTATTCTGCTGTGACTTGCAGAACCTACCTTGTAGAGGATTGCTTCTTACCACATCACCGAATGTATTTTATGAGATGTAGTATTGCATGGATAACATGATTCGCATTTCTACCAAGGACCTGTAAAGGGATCTAGGGAGGTTTTAAAAATTGTATTTCTGTTAGTGAAAGATTGCTTCTGTCACCAGCCTGCAGCATTACTTGATCCAATGTAGGTAGAAATACTTCTCATTCTTCACATTTGTGTGGGTGCTGAAAAAATGAAATCCCCATGAGGAAACGTCTTTGGCCATTTGACCTCATGAAGTGCAGCCTGGTAAGCTGTATGCTTTCTCAAAGCCCTTTACTTATATTTATAATAGTTTCTTTTTCTCAGACTACTGCTTGCAGACTCAAGGAGGAACATGTTGTCTGTCCACCTATGTGTAAAAAAAAGCAGAAGAACCTATTCAAATGTGTAATGTTCTAAAAAGTGGTTTGGAACCAAACTTTCAGATTAGTTTATGATTCATTTGCTCTGCAGCTGCTTTTCCTGTCCCATATTAATTTCTGCCTCCTTCTCGCATTTTGCCTTTTGTAGTATTCCTCCATCTGGCTTTCTTCTCTTTCCCTTCATCTTTTTGAAGCCTTGTCTTTCAGAGCTGGTCCAAAAACATTTTGCTGCCTGACATAAAGAACAAGATGTTGCCTGCTCCCTTTTTCATGTTCAAAGTCTAACTGGTTTGTCACAGGAATATTTCTTCAACACTGGTAATGGGTCAGCATTGTCTACTACACCTGCATGTAATAAGTAGCTTAAGGTAGATAGAACATCCACCTGTCATACAATTCTCTCATCCAGAATCTTGCTGATGCCTCCTATCACCTGCTGCCCAAATTGACCCACTCACACTGCTCACTGTTAAACTTGATCTTGCTCTCTCTCCTTCATTCTCATTTCCTTTTAGCCTCAGATCCCCTTGGACTGCTGGTTTCATTTCTCTTCAGTACTACACCAGGGATGCTGAACATGAAGATAAAATAAGGAAATTTTTGTGTAAAGCAAGTTGGGACTGTGTTACTTCCCTCCACCTTTACCCTCCAATTTATGTCTTCTTGGAGTGCAGTGCTTCTCAATGTTTGGTCCTCCAGATGGTTCAGATTTCAACTTCCCAAACCCTAGCACATGCGACATGTGATTAGGGCTTCTATGAACTGTGAACATTTCTTTAAAGGCTTTTCACAGCTCAGGATATAGTCTATACACCAAATACATTTGGGCATTTTGCTCAGAAAATAGCATCTTTTCTGTGTCAAGGTTGTTGCCGGGCAGGCAAAGATTTCCTGTGAATGGATGAGAAAAAAGGCTGTGTGGCCAGACAGCCAGGTGCAAGGCCAGCAGGATTGTTATGGCTATGTCTTGTGTATTAGAGGAGGCCACACGCCAGATGTCGGGGTGCCCCCACATTTTATTGCTTTTGTATGGCAGTAGCCTGAGGGAATAGTGATAGTAGAATGTTAGGTTATTCCTAGGTGTTGAACATTCCTTCCGGCTGGAATTTCAAAGGAACTGCTTGGACAGATAGTAGTCATGGTGATTGGGGTTGTTTGTCCTTTTACAACTATCTCAGGGGAAACTGTCCTTTTAAGTGTAGAGTGTGGGAACCAGATCCCATTCTCAAGCTTTGACGTCTGTAAGACAGCATCCCTCGCTATGTTACAATAAATCTTCTATCAAGTTTATTGAATACGTGTGAGTGTGAATCTGTTCCTGACAGAAAGCTCGAGAAACTTTCTTAAAATGTATCAAGCGATGGACCAGTCAATTACTGCAGAAGAGCATGCATCTGCAGAATCTGATGAAGCCGCAGAGACCGAAGTGCTCATGGATACCAAGGGAAACTTACGCCTGACCGAGGCTCCGGAAACCCCCACCAGCGGCCAAACCTGGATCTGGGGAGAGAAACCACGTATGTCGTTGAGACAACGCAGAAGGGCTGCTAGATGGGACACATCAGCAAAAGACCTTTCCCTTCTGGAGGAGATAAAACAAATGGAAACGGAACTGGAGAGAAAAGATGAGGAAATACTTGAACTCAAGACCATGCTACGCGAGATGCGCCTCCGTCCCTCGCAGGCAGGGAGAACACCAGGACGAAAACCCGAGCGGCCGTCCAACAGCAGGCACCCCTGGTCCACCCTGGCAACCAACCGGGCAAGCGCCAGCGCCACCGTCACCGTTACTCAGAAATGTTGGAGACCTGAAAGCGTCATTCAACGGAAAGGGGGAAAAGCTCTCTTTTTTTATGACCATGGCAAATAATTTCATGATTGATAATGGCCATTTTTTCCGGGATGATGCGGCCCGAATTCGATACCTCAGCCAAAGGATGAAAGGACTGGCAGCAGACTGGGTGCGAACCTATATGACACCCGCGCCCCAGAAACTGAAAATCTGCAGCTCTTCATGAACCACCTGCGTGAACGTTTTGAAGACCCTCATCTACTGGAAAAACACAAATATCAACTAAAACGAATGAAACAAGGCAGGAACGATGTGGGAACATATTCTCGTGAATTCAGAAACCTGGCCACCAAAGTCCCGTGGAATGACGAAATCCTTATTGAGTTATACAAAGATGGCCTAAATCCTGATATATTACACGGGTGCTTACTTCAGGCCAATCCACAGCCCTGCTAGGCTGGGTCAGGCTAGCTACTGAAGTGGAAGGAATAACCCAGATGGTACAGCTGAACCGACAACGACAAGACATGGCAAAACGACAACCTCGCTGTCCCATCATCCTCAACGCTGAGGAACGGAACAATCGCCTCCGTCTAGGAAGGTGCTTCAACTGTGGCAAAACGGGTACCTTTGCCAATACTTGCCCTGAAAACCAAGCTCCGGCTGGGATTAAGGGAGCATGAGCAGACATAAGAATAAGGAATCCACAAGTCAGCTAGCGGCTGTCAAACAACCACTTAGACGCGCTTCTAAGGCCCCGGCAGCTGCGACAGGAAACTTCGCTCCCGACGGTGAATCCACTACTTTGTCCTCATCTGAGACAGACGGGGATTCTGAATAGACGGCGATGACTGGCAGGCAGCGGGAACAGCCGTAAGTACTCCAAAAATTCCCCATTTCTACACCACGGTTACACTTATTGGGAGAGATGGGACTATGCATGTACATAGTGCATTAATTGACTCTGGTTGCTCCAGAAGCTTTTTACACCCCAAACTGGCTAAGGATCTACAAACCCTTTATGAGCCCTTGGAACACCCCATCAAATTAACTCAAATGGATGGGACCTCAATGACTGGAGGAGTAATTGGCAAAATTACTAAGCCCATCTCATTTCAAATGGGAAAAAACAATTACAGCATGCGCTTTCTGGTGCCCAAGGTGGTGCAGTTCAAATTGGTCTTGGGAATCGATTGGCTTCTTGAATATAACCCCCAAATAAACTGGACTGCTGGCACTCTATTCTCTTCAGAATCAAATTTTCCCCATTTCCCATGAAGATATGCAACATATTCCTTCACACTACTGGGACTTGCATAAGGCTTTCCACGAGAGGGAGGCTGACAAATTGCCCCCCCCCACAGTTTCGACTGTAAACTGGAATTGGTTGACGGGGCCAAACTACCTAAACCAAAGATTTACCCCATGAGCCAACAAGAACTCCTTGCTCTCAAGAAGTTCCTCAATAAAAACTTGGCTCGTGGATTTATCAAGCCTTCTACAGCCCCCACGGCGAGTCCCGTTTTCTTTCGAAAGAGGAAAGATCCCAGCGCGGATCCGAGGCTGATAGTCAACTACTCTGCTATTAACCAAGTTATATCTTCCAATTGTTACCCCATCCCCATGATACAGACTGTTTTGGACCACCTTGTTCAAGGAAAATATTTCACCAAACTTGATCTAAAGGAGGCTTTCCACAGGGTTAGGATGGACCCGGGCTCTGAGTGGCTTACCACCTTCGCAACCCCGCTCGGTAACTTTAAATGTACGGTTCTTCCCTTTGGTTTACAATCTGGACCGTCCGTGTTTCAAATGTTTCTGAACACCATTTTTCATGACTTATTGTATAGGGGGTTCTGATTTATTTGGATGACATTCTAATTTATGCAGATTCCATGGAATCTCATGTGTCATTGGTCCGTGAAGTGCTTAAACGGCTAATAGATAATAATCTCGTGGTTAATCTGTCTAAATGTCAATTTGACACCCAGACTTTTGATTACTTGGGCTATAGGATTCAAGATTGTTCACTGAAAATGGACCCCTCAAAAATTGACTCCATTTTGAAATGGCCCATTCCCAAAACATTGAAACAACTGCAGCAATTTCTTGGCTTTGCGAACTTCTACCGTAACTTTATCAAGGATTTTGCTGCTATAGCGCTTCCACTCACTAACCTTTTACGGAAACCTAAAGGCTCATCTGCAAGCAAAACACGTAGACTTTGTTGGTCCCCTGAGTGTCAATCGGCGTTTGACCATTTGAAATCCAAATTTACCTCTGAGCCATTGCTTCTTTTCCCGGATAGCACCAGGCAATTCATTGTGCAAACTGATGCTTCGGATTTTGCCATGGCGGACGTTCTTTTACAACATGACACTGCGGGAGCGCTCAAGCCTTGTGCCTTCATTTCTAAGAAGTTTTCTCCTCAACAATCTAATTGGCCTATTTGGGAGAAAGAAGCCAAGGCTATTCATTTTGCGCTCTCCTCTTGGTGTCATTTGTTAGAGGGGCCCGACTCCCCCTTTTAAGTTTGGACTGATCATAGGAATTTGCAAGCCCTGCAGCCAGCTAAGAAACTTTCCCCTAAACAGGCGAGATGGGCTGAATTTTTCCAGAGATTCCGATTTAAAATTGTTTTTAAACCTGGCCGCACTAACCAGCTGGCGGACCCTCTCTCTCGGCTTCCCTGTTTTGCGGGACCCCCTGCTGCCTCCCCCCCTCCAAAACCTTATTTCCTGCCTCCTCTCTGGCTTCTCAAGTCACTACTCGCGCTACGGCTAAAACAAGGCTTTCTGCCTCTTCCCTCTGTGACTCCGCTCTCTGCGATGCTATCATTCATTCAGCGCACGGGAATTCCTGGCTCCCGGCGAACAAGGACAAAATAGCATGGGTTGACAATCTCCCCTTCTATGGCACAAAGGTCTATGTTCCCCCTGCTGCCCACGAGCATGTCCTTCATCGTCATCACGATTCCAAACCCGCTGGACATTTTGGGTTTTTGAAGACATTGCACGCGATTCGCCGTCTCTTTTGGTGGCCTGGATTAAACTCCTCTGTGCAGACTTATATTAAACAGTGTGCCACTTGCAACGTTGCTAAATCACCCACGTCTAAGCCTCAAGGGCTACTACAACCTTTGCCTGTTCCTTCTGGCCCTTGGGCGGTCGTACATGGGACTTTCGTCTCTCTCCCCTCCTCACAAGGTTTTCATGTCATCTGGGTTATTACCGATCATTTTTCCAAACAATGTCATTTGTACCCCTAAAAAGGGTCCCTTGTGCTGAGAAATTGACTGACCTGTTTGTTAATCATGTATGGAGACTTCACGGATTGCCTTCTGTAATTATTTCAGACAGGGATCCTGTTTTCTTCCAAGTTTTGGTCGTGTCTGCTGAAAACACTGGCGTCACTCAGAAACTCAGCAGTGCTTATCACCCCCAGACGGATGGCCAATCTCAGCATGGTAACAAATCCCTTGAGCAGTTTCTTAGGTGTTTTGTTTCTGAGAACCAAAATAATTGGGCCTCGCTACTCCCTTTCGCTGAATTTGCTATTAACCATGCAGTTCATTCCTCCACTGGGAAGCCCCCCTTTGAGATTGTTTACGGTTTTCTACCTTCCCCTTCCCCCTCCTCTCCCTCTCCTCTTCTGCTCCTCCCTCTGTGTCTGCTTGGGTCTCTAAATTTTCTGAAATTTGGCAATCCGTCTCGCGTGCTCTCTCCCTCGCCAAAGCTTCCCCCAAACACTTCGTTGACCGCAACGGCAGCCTAATCCCCCTTATAAACCTGGTGATTTGGTCTTCCTTTCTTCTAAAAATATTTCCTCACCCTCCCCATCTAAGAAACTTTCCCCTCGCTTTCTCGGTCCTTTTCCTGTGAAACGGGCTATCAATGATGTCTCTTTTGAACTGGATTCCCTTCTTCCCTCAAAGCTATTCATTCTGTTTTTCATTCCAGTTTGCTGAAGAGGGCCCCTTCGCTGACTTCCTCTACACCTGATGTGCCTCAACGCCCCGATTGATTTCTGCTGCATTTATTTTGCTATTTAGTCTTCCTGTATTTCTACTGTTCTGTGGTATTTTCTATGTATCGTATATATATGTCTGTATGTATTTTTTTTTCTTTCTTCTGAAGGGGGGCAGGATGTGGGGTCCCCCCCATTTTATTGCTTTTGTATGGCAGTAACCTGAGGGAATAGTGATAGTAGAATGTTAGGTTATTCCTAGGTGTTGAACATTCCTTCCGGCTGGAATTTCAAAGGAACTGCTTGGACAGATAGTAGTCATGGTGATTGGGGTCGTTTGTCCTTTTACAACTATCTCAGGAGAAACTGTCCTTTTAAGTGTAGAGTGTGGGAACCAGATCCCATTCTCGAGCTTTGACGTCTGTAAGACAGCATCCCTCGCTATGTTACAATAAATCTTCTATCAAGTTTATTGAATACGTGTGAGTGTGAATCTGTTCCTGACACCAGAGCACTGATTGGGTCACCCCACTTGTTCCAGGGTGACAGGGTAGCATAAAAAGGCTGGTGTTTGCCTTGATCAGTTGTCAGTTAGACGCCCTAGCTGGACCTGCCATGCCATTGGCAGTATACTGTTTGTAAGGGGAGATGCTGCCTGGTTTTTCTCCATTATCTTCTATTTTTCCTCTTTGTCTAACTGCTGGCAAGCTTGCATGTTTTTGTTAAGCCTTATCTTAGAGTGCTGCAATAAATCAGTACTCTGTCTTACTTAATGAGCCTCTGGAATTTTTTCTGCTTCACTGGGACTCTCTGCTGCGGCGAAGCCCTGCTTCACATATAGCACTCTGCTCATGCTCATAGGAGCCAAATCCTGTCAACCCTGACATAAAACTTGATTTTCCTCTACGGAAATGTGATATTTCTACACAAAAAATATGTTTTCTGAGTAGAAAAATTGTTTTTTGTGCAGAAAATGTCATTTTCTAAGCAAATAACAAAGAAAGAAAGAAACAAAAATCATCACATGCATTTTTACAGAACCTATGTCCCAGCTGTCAAGACTCTCAACTGGCAGGAGTCTTTTCATCAAGCTTTCGCCTCGCTCATGAAATCTGTTTCCCCCGACCCTCTATCATTCAAATATTTCCAAATATTATTTCCCCTTCTAACGGGAAATTTGTTATCTTGACTCAGCCTATGAAGTATCTTGGGATGCCTTTCATGTGAATATTGTAGTCCTTCAGTGATGCATAGAGAGTTTATGAATCATTAAGTAACAGTATTACTTGCTGTTTTATATTGGAAAAGGCTATAAAAATCCCTGTGATCATATTTATGAAAGTAATTGTTAGGTATAGACACAGTCCAGATGGAAAAACTGAATTCCTTCTCTGTAACCTTGTTGTTTTATGTGAACTTTGGTGGGCCACATTATGAATCCTGTTGTGGTATAGATTTTATATTGACTAGGTACAGCCAGATAAGATTCTGCTTCAACTGAATGACTACCACTTTGAATGAATAGGAATCAGAACCTGAAAAAAAATCTGAGCATTCATTTCAGTGAACCATGTTCTTTCAAGACATTTTCCCAAGATGAGTGGACACTAGGGGAAAGTCAACACTTAGACTTTAGAGCCAATCATACCACTGGCAGATGAAGTGGCAAGTTTGAGCAACAGGTACTGGGAGCTGACAGCAAGGTGTTGAAGCAGAGAACAGTGTGATGTTGTTGAAATAAGTATGGTGTTGATGGACTGAAAGTGCCACAAGCACAGCATGATTCACCAAAAAGTCAAACATGGATTTTTAAAGAAATGGTGGCACAACTGATATACACTAGTTGTGATGGGTGGAATGGGGGAGACTACTAAGCTGCATTTTTTTCAAGTAGGCTCAGGATCTCAGAAGAATGCAAATTAATCCATGTACATGTGTAGGCACCTGGCAAGGATGCTCATAACTAATGAGTTAAAAGTTTAACTTCCATGGTTGTCAGCAACACAGCTGGATTTCAAATCTCACAAAGGGAGCCAAGGCAGCAACACTAAGAATGATAGGGATGGAGAGAAGTCTCAGGAAGGTGACATGTGCTATATAAAAGTGCAAGGACTCTTGCATTTGAATAGTAGATATTTGCTTTATGATTTTTCTCCACTTCTTAGTGTTCTTAGCTCTACTGCCTTTGCTCCTGGAGACAGACATAGTGGCCTGTGCTTTTGTTTTGTTTTGATTAGTTGTGTATTTTCAAATATATTCCATTCCTCTGAAAAAACAAATTTCTAGAGAAACATGGAAAACAGATACAAACACATGCATTGAATTCTAACCTCTCTAATGCAATGCTTTGAAGATCTCTCCTGACCCCACAGAGGCATGGTAAAGGACTGGTATATGAACGTGCCCTATTTTTGACAAATTGATTGAACTAGCTTATTAGGTTCTACTCTATTTTTTTTTTCTTAAATATAAACATTTGAGTTTCATTGACTGTCTGGATGGGATCATGGAAGCCATTGGCCTTCATTTGTCTGAGGGAGTATTAACTGCTTCCTTGGTATAATTGTTAATACATCCTTGTGTGTCCGTTCAGTTTTCTTCTCTCGGTAACTAATGTCTTATATCAATTACTCGGTTAAACACAGAGGGAAGAGTTTCCTGGGAGAGAGTCCAAAGCAAACCAAGTTTCATTCTTGTGAAGGATGGCCTCTGGATGCCACTGTTGAGTTTCATTTCTTCAAAGTAGGCTGAGCTTCTCTGACAGTGCAAAATTTGTAGCCACAAAGGCATGTGCACGCAGTAGTTATACAACAGAAATAAATTATCTCTGCAGTTTTAAGGTTTGGGAAATAGATCTACAAACAACATTTTCTTCTCAGTGTTTCATGAGATGTTATCCTATATGGCACTACATCATAATGACAAGCCTAACATGTCTCTCTTTCCTATATCCTTGGCTTGGCAATACAGAGAAGAGGCAACGTGAAATGGGAAGGGGCTGAATGCTCACTTGATTATTGCAAAGCTGTTTATCTTTCATTGCAGACTTTTTTTCTTTGGCATGCCCTGGCAAATCAGCCTGCAAGCCATTCTAAAGTACAATGTTTGCACAGGGCAATCACTTGTTACGCTTATGCTCTGACACTGAATATGCCATGTTTGGACTGGCAGACCCTTTGTGCTGACATATTGTTCTTTTACACGCACGCACACACACACGTACACACACACACTCTCACACACACACAAATAATGCCTGCATTTGAAAGATAACTAGGGATGGATACATCAGTCTATTTCTGGTCTGTGTCATTTTTGCTTCTGTTCTTTCATAGATCTATTTTTTTCCCCTATTTTGGCATTCATCAACATTAAAAAAAAGAATGAAAAATTCAAATTTGAATAGATGTTTTGAAATGCACTTTCCTCTGAAAATACCCTTTTGAAAACATGTTTTCCCTCCAAGTACACTTTTCTAGAAGTGTTTTATTCAAAAATTTGCATTTTTCTGCCATTACTGAGAGGTGTATTACAAAACTGAGAAAAGTGCAACATTGGAAGGATAAAATTGTTCTAATCTGTGAAGGGCAGATTGGATCAATTCATATCGGAGTAAGCACAGAATGAAAGCATCAAGCACCCATAAAGATGGAGGAAAAATCATTATATAAATCAGAGACTGTCAAATATACTTCTGTGAACATTTTTCAACTGCCTAGAATCAATATTGTTGATCCCCTGTGGGATATGCAAGAAAAGAAATTCCATATAATTAAGTCAAGAACTAAAAAAAATTACACTCTCAGATCCAGCCTTCTTGCTATCATGACTCTGGGAAACTGTTGCATGGTCTCAGGATTCTGGAGGATAAATCTGTTCTTTATGGGCTTGGGCATGTTCAGGAAATTGTATGTAGGAGACCCAGAATGACTTTAGTTGAATGAAACAGCTATGGCAACCAAATTCCTTAAGGGTCAAACATTGAAACTGCCTTGGAAGCTTAAGGGTACTACCTTTAGGTCAGAATGTAGCTGTTTGGTGACTCAGGGAAACCAATGAATGCGGGAGAGGAAGAAACTGGAAGAACTCTCAAGATGATTAGACACTAACCTATTCCTTTGATTTTTTCCTCTTGCCCTCTGGAGAATCCACCTACTTGGCAGTGAACACTTATTCATCATGCCACATGCAGTGCCGATTATCCCACAATTCTGTACAGGCACAGTGGAAGATAGGCAAAAAACTGTCTGAAAAAAAGAGGGGATAACTCCAACCTGACCCCAAAAGAAAACCAGTAATTGTCTGCACTATCTGAGGGATGGGTGAGCCAAGTGAAGGCAACAAGTTTGAGTTAGAATAGTCTTGTAAATAGGCAGCCTCTCCTTCTCTATGCTTTGCACCACCCACATCAGCAGCTTTTTACCCACTGTAGTCTATCGTCCCAGAGGCGAGCACATGTCTCTCCCTCCACCCCACACCCACTTGTGCTTTGCTGCCTGAGACATGATCAAAAGTATTGAGACCAATGAATGTCATGTGTCATTTTAGAACTATTTTTTTCTTTCCTTCCTTTCATTAATTTTTATCAAACAGGAAAGACTATTGCCCCTTTTGCACCTTGCCTCGTTGCAGCAGTGGGGAGCGGCGCTCGTGTGAGCAGCTCATGACAGCCCTTCTTGCCTCCCGCATCAGCTTCCTCGTAGCGCAACCATCGCACTCACACTCCGCCCCTTCCTTCCACAGCACAGTCTGGGAGCTGTAGGCTGTGCTGGGGGAAGGAAGTGCGACTGCCCCAGCTCGCCAAAGCACTGCACGCAGGTAAATGCGTGAGGGCGCCGCGAGCATTGCACGAGCACGCAGTATTTTTGGCTTACAGCCAAAAATAAAAAAAATGTGTGCTCGCCCTGCTTCAGCCTCGTGAGTGTCGTGTGAGTGGGAGTGTGTCATACGGAGCGACGCTCCCACTCACATGATGCTCGAGGGGTGCTCACGCAAAAAAAAAAAGCATGCGGAAAGGTAGTATGCCATCAGCTATAATTTTTAAAGAAGAACCAATATAAAGTAAAACAATAATTTGTAAAATTATATTACATTAAGTCCTTTGTTTTGTTGGTGGTTTCTAGCTCATGGTATCTTCTTGTCAACTAACATGGAAGAGGGAGGCTTATGGACCTGTTCTGACAGATATATCAATATAGCTAAACCAAATATTGCAAACATTACTATGTCCTTGAAAATATCTTGCTATATTTCAGGGTAGAGCTATAATGTTCCAGAGCTGAGTAAAGTTACAACATGTAACTTTTTTACAACATGTCTCAATAGCATGGTCTAAGGCTATGCTTGCTGAAATAGTCAATGGTTTGGGTCCCAAACTGTAACTTCTCCTGGCCCTGTAGTTCAAAACAAATCAGATCTCCTGCCATTTGAAGGGATTTGCAGCAAGGAAAGAAAATGTCCTACATTTGTGGCTGGAAGTTTAGCTCCACATCTGGAATTGCTTGCTAGCTCAACTGATTTGTTGTTTATTTTCCACCCCGTTTTACAATACCAGGTTATGCTCAGTGTGGCTGTGTAAATCCCACAGGATTAGCTTTGCAGTGGATTTCTCTGTCTAAATCATGGACTAGTTTAATTTGCAAGCAAAGGAAGACAATTGGTCTCTGTAGATTCACTTAGAAGTTCAACTTTGATTAACTTTACCCTCAGAGGATAATTTCTCCTAACATGATTTCACTCCACTTAGTTTGCCAAGTCAGACCTTAGATGTTTACTGACAAAATGGCTGGTTTTCTTTCTGCTTCTCCACCTTTTTGTTTGCTCTTCAACTGCCATTCATATTTTATCTTTCCTTTTTCTATACTGAAATGTAGCAGACATTCTTCTTCTTCTGTAGACACATTAGAAGACTGTAGGACAATTTTCAAAAGGTTCTTACCACTGGTGATTAAATTATTTGTTCTTATGTGTATACACCCATTGTTCAGTTGTTTTTATTTCATTTGAGACTAAAAATGTCAAAGCCTCATCATTTTGGTTAACCACAAACAAATTACCTCTGAACAACCACTAGCCACATGCCATTTATTTGTAGTCATAAAAATACAATTTTGTATTTTTATGATATTTTCAAAGAGTTAAAGAATATCATTGTTTCAGCACTCCTTACAACAACCCTATAAGATAGACCGATATTCTCCTATACCACAGTCCTACATAGCTTAGGTCCAGCTTATCTTTAAAAAAGTATCTTCCTATAAGAGATTGTTCCATGCTCTAAGATCTGCAAGGGAAGGCTTTTTCTCCATCTCACCACCATTCCAGCCATGTCTGGTGAGGCATGGGAGACAGCCTTCTCTGTGGCTACTCCCAAGCTATGGAACTCTCTTCCCCAAGAGTTTTGATTGGCCCCCACCCTGCTGTCTTTCTACCACCAAGTAAAGATGATGATGATGACGACGACAACGACGACTTAAGGAAGCATTAGGTTTTTAGTATGTTACAGCAGATAGAGCTTATAATTGAAGATGCACTTTTTATTTTGTTATGCTTTAAGCATCTTTTAATGCTATGTTAAATTGGTCACTTGAGTTTTTTTTAAATAGATTTTTAGTTTAATTGTGTTTTAACTTTTATATTGAGAAAATTTTAATTGTATCGTGCTGTTAAAATGTTATATTCCACCATGGATCCCATGCAGGGAGAAAGGTAGGATAAAAATAATATAAAGTAAAATAAAATATGTAGTCAGTGCTGAAGTTAAGAGATATTGGGCCTTTCCACACTACACTGTTAGAGTACTATTATTCCACTTCAACATCCAATGGAATACTGGGGTTTTCAGTTTAGGGAGGGTCATTTAGAATTCTCAGCTGGAGAACTTTTTGGCCTCAGTAAACTACAAACCCCAGAATTCCACAGGATGTTGGAAGTGGAATAATAGCACTATAACAGTATAGTATGGAAAGGTCCATTGTCTTATCTCAGGATGTCTGGTAATGTTTACTATACTAATGTAATGAAAAGTAATAGCTGTGAGCTATGTTTAAATTTTGTTTCAGTGTGAGAACCAAAAAGCAATACATGAACAATTATTCTGGCCTCCCTTGCCAGGTTGCAATAAAGCAATGACTTCTTTTACACAAAGGAGCTATACAAAGTGCAGTCATGTAAAGCACTTTATGCATTTTGAACAATAATCAATAATAAATCATATCACTCTCAATTAGTTTTGATGGCAGGGTTTTCATTTTGATTCTTTCAATTCATCTTTCCCCAAGTCCGGTGACCCTAGAACCCACTAATACAGAGTCAGAATTGTGTGGCCTGTGAGCAGTGTGTCACCCTAACATTGTTGCATTTTTGTTTTGCAGCACATTGTTTGCCTGGATCTCTTTTCCTAACCAACACCCTCCAAAATGTTTATAATTTTTCAGACAACAAAAATCCTGAAATGATAAACTGCTGCTCCGGAAACCATACAAACAAAATGACCAAAGAAAGCTGGATATCAAATTTAATAATTTGTATATAATAGCACAGGCTTCTACATTCTTACCTTTTCAAATCTGAATAAAAATAACTAGGGATGTTAGAGTAGGAAGAAAATATACTGTTCATTTAACAGTATGAGAGCTAATTGTAACTAAGATTTTTTTTTTAACAACTATCTCCCAAGTTCCAGAAAAGCAGCTTGCTAAGGTATACTAAAAAGCTTCAGAAAAGTTCTGCTTTTATGTTATACTGACATACATTGAAGTTGGCTGCAACCCAAATAAATTTATTCTAGCTATATAGATTTTTGAAAGCATGGTATTCAAAATTTTGCTGTCCATCAGACAAATCCTATAGAAGACAAAAGGACAAATAAAATATGACTGCTTGGATCATACAGGTTCTCAAGTTTTTAGCTAACAAAGTAAGGGAACGTCAAAGTTATTGCTAACATTAAGGGCTTTCTTCTACTGTGGCAGGCCAAGGTATAACTAACAGAGCTCCTAGAGAAGGTCTTGTGCTTAATTCTCTTGAGCAAGAGAATACAAAAAACATATCTCGAGAAGCAATAAAGCAAAAAAAAATCAAATCAGACCATCTCATATCTTCAGCATTATTGATCTGGTATTGTTTTTGCTTTTTGAAACAGGCCAAATCCACTGTCTTGTACAGCACAGTATACTGTATCATAGTTTGACATTGTTAAGTGGGTTTGAAAAAGAATATACAAAGTGGCATTATGTGAGGAAGAATTGTGCGACACATCCTATTTTTCTTTTAGCACATTTTTTTGGTACATTCAATTGCATTTTGTTCTGAGGTAGTGTAATGGTTTCTCGAGGCAACCTGGAAATACTTTGGGTCTCATTTCGCATTGATCTTTATTTTAAAATGCTGCTTGATAAATACTTGTTCATTTGTGACAAACTTTACCAGGAAGTGGGACAAAATAAGTCCAACCTAAACCTGGAGAATAATGGTAGTCCAGGATCCAAAACTGAGTTCTCAAAGTTTCCAAGTTTTGCTAATTCTTCTTCCAGGGACATGGAGTCATTGTTCACTCAGTAATGCACCAAGCACAATGAAAGTATATTAGCTGCTAAAAAGAATGCCTAAAGCAGATTTTAAGACACATTTTGGGACTCCTCCTAATTTGAAACAGTTGAGAAATATACCCAGAAGAGTGAGTAAAGTTAAGGCTTATTTTGTTTCAATTTCTTGAAGGAATTTTATGAATCCTTAGAATTTCATGTTGATTAGCAAATTTTATATCATGTGAAAGAAAAGGAATTTGAGGAAAAGAGCAAAAGAGATTTAGCAAGGCTAATAGCAATGAAGGTTTATTTTTCCTTCCTCACAGAGTTGATGATATTGTGACTATAAAATGTATACCTTGCTTGAGCAGTGATGTATTGGAGAGATTGATTTGCAGGGACTAAAAAGAAAAAGAACTCCCAGATTTTCAACAGGGAAAAGTGCTTCCTTACAACTTGACACTCTGACACTGTTTTGTATGTAAAAAAATTGTGCATACAAGTTCCAATATGCAAAAAGAAAAAAAATGAATATGAAAAATGAATATGAAACAAATATGTGGTAAGAAACCTTTCAAAAAATAAGCAAAGATTTACACCCTTGTTGGCAAGTCATTTACTTTTAAGCTCATATCTCTAACAACTGCAATCATCGCGCCACATTTTGCTAGGGTTAGGGGCACAGGACCCCCATGAAATTAAAAAACAACAACACATGAATAACTCTAGGCCCTCCTAAACCATATTTAACACCGCAAAAAGCTATGATCACCATATTCAACCCACTGTGGAGGCATCAGGGTTCCTTCACAAGGCAGAAGTGGGTGGCTAGTGGGGCTTACTGCAACCTCCACTGCTGCCCCACACCATTTTTAAGAGGGACTTACAAGCCTCATTCATAGTTTCTCAGCCTCAGGAGGCTTGCAGTCCTTATTACAAGGAGACAGCAGAAGTGACAGCAAGTAATCCATGAATAATCTAATACACAAAAGTGAACCCGCAAATGTGGAGGGCTGACTGTAGTGTGAATAATGTTGTCAGAATTTGTCTCCAGCCCTTGCATTTATGAAGTCTCCATATCCATCTGGCCAGGAAACAGTTATTCTAGTACCTTGCTTCAGATTTTTGATGACTGATAAGGATCCCATTTCTGCAATGATGTCTAGAAACAAGTGGAATATGTGTTTGAAGTGATAGTGGGATTTCTCAAAACTCTGATGTGAGAAAGAAAAGTTTTAAAACTGTGATTCGTGAGCTATATTCTAAAGCAGGGTTAGGGAATGTGAATACCCTTCAGATGTTTTTGGACTGCAACTCCCATCTTTTCTAGCTGGCATAGGAGCTCTAGCTGAACAGTATATGAAGGCCCATTTATATTTCCCATCCCTTTTGCAGTAAAGCATTGGTGAGGGGGAAAAGCCTTGCAAAATGTATTTAACTATTTTTTACTGTGTTCATCCTGGACATTAGTTTTGGGAAGAGATATATAAGATCCTGAGGAGCCACTGCCACTTAGATTATGAAGCAGGGGGCTAAATGAAACTTCTTTGTATGTAGTACAAAGAAACTTTGTATATAATACAGCAGCACTTCCCACATGATCTGTGTCATCCCAGAAAGCTTTGGATAAAAACTATCTGTTTCTCTTCTTTGACTGTGTATTTTCATAATCTACACTGATTACTTGACCTATTAGAGCCACTTTTTTTGTGAAAATGCATTACTGGATGTATGCTATAAATGAATATTTGCTTCCTACTGGAAAACTCTGATATTACCAATTAATAGAATAAACTTTACAATTGCTGGAGCAATATTTTGTGGTGTTTATAGCATACATGTTAATCTGATCCTAATGAGGTGATGTGTAGACCACAGCAACCAAGGCGATTCATTTCAAAATGTGCAAATACAACATAAAGAGGAAAGAAACTTTGCAAATGCAAAACAAACAGGGTCTATTTGGAGAAACTGTAACAAAAGAGCAATGTGCTATGAAATTGCTCAAGCATCTGTAATTCTGCAATATTTGGTTAACCTGATTAACTAATGAAACTTCCTAATTGAAATCTGTTCAATGTAAGGTGGAGAAGGAGATGGCTAGCATGAGTTTTATGGTTCCTAAATTGAATTTAGCCCACCCTTTCAATTACTTTTTAATCTGCCTCCAAACTCTGGAGCACCCTAGTAATTTGCAGTGATGTTATTACCAGGTGGCTGCTAGCAGGCAAATATGACACCATTAAAAATGTTGCCATTGACAGAAACAGCCCCACAGAGACATATTTATCAGAAACTTGAAAGCATATCTAGAAGCTTGAACCATATGGTTTGCAGCTCTAGGCTGAGCCCAACTGCCAAAAGGAGACTTTTCTTTTTTTTTTCTCTTTTCTTTCATTAAGAATGGTGGCTTTTTAAAACATTAGATGAGTCTCATTTTTTTTTCTCCTTTTCCTCCTTCTAAAGTTAAAAGTACAGATAAAAAAAAGCCTGCTTCAGAATCACTAACAGGATTCTTTTAGGCTGTTATTTTGGGATGAAATAGAGTCACTATGTGGCTAGTGTATCTGGGTCTTTTCAATGTAAAGGGATCTTGCAACACCTTTGAGAATAACGGAAAGGAAGAAGTTGGTAGCATAAGCTGTCAAAGACTTAAGTTTACTTGAGGCTGTTTCATCTTTCCATGACAGAAAGTCTACTCAAGTCTGCTTAAGTCTTTTTTTCCAAGTTCAATGACTAAAGTCTACCATCAGGGAAACCAGGATACCTATGGACAAGCTTAGTTTGCAAAAGAGAAAAGGCACTACTTTTGTGCAAATAAATTTTGCACAAAATGAGGAAAGCTTCCCACTACCCATCTGCCCATATTCATCTCATTCTCATGATGGAAACAAGAAATCTTATTGGGGTTAGCAATTTGTTTGTCTATCTCAGTACATGAAGGTGAATTGTCTTGTTAAAAATGAGACAATTAATATTTCTTTGTATTCCCAGGACCATGGATACGAGTCATTAAAACTTATTTTATTTTATTGTTTCCATGTCTGCCTGTCTCATTCTGGGATATGATTCTTTGTTACGCTTGATTGTGGAGGAGTATCGTGACTACTTCATGGAGATACAGCTCTGTTGGTTTCTGATGAGCACAGAAACCAATATTCCTTAGCCTCCCACCCCCCTCCAAAAAAAAACATGGCTCAGCTATCATCAAACTGGCTGTATACTGCCTTTTCAGTCCATCTAAACACATTTTTCCTTCTTTCTAAGTCGTAAAAAGGTCACCACTCAAACAGTCCATCTGTTGTTTGAAGCATAAACTACAAGGACCCACTGGGAATTCTTAATAGAATGTGATCCCCTTAAAAGGAGGGTGTTTGTTTGATTGTTTGTTTTTGCATTTTTAATATTCAGCTTATTGAGAGTTTTTGGAAAAGACATCCTTATCTGAATGATGTCAGAAAACAGTTCTCAGTATGATTCCCTTTGTGGTTGTTAATGTGTCAGTTCTTTTTCTTTTCTTTTTTTAAGTTAGAAGAATTTTTTTTTTTCTTTTTGGATCCTTATTGCAAGCAATTTGTTTTGTAGATATATGATTGCTTTTGATTATATTTGGATATGCTTCCCATGAGGTTTATAATCAGTAGCCGTTCTCTTTCTGGGCAATAGCTTTTGTTGTTTTATACACCAATTGCTCTAGTGTGTATGTCTTTTAGGTTGTATGTATACCTCACAAATAGACATGCTATGTACATTTTTGTTCTGTTTCTTGTCTGTCTCAACTGCCACACTGGGAGATGCTTTTATGTGTTTTAATTTTGAAATATAATAATTTGTACATACATAATTAACAAAATAATTCATGTAAGAGGAAATAATACATAAAGACCATCATGCAAATTCATAATCCAGTAATTAATATATTAAATTTCTTCTCTTATAAATCTGTTAGTTGAATACCATTGTTTAACCCATATACAATATATAAATTCAGTTAAATACCTAGTATTCAGCCCACACCTATTCATGCCAACTTGAAATAGAAGGGAAATGAAAAGATTTCAACCTATAAACTTAGTTTATTGAAATTGGAGCTAATGGTTGCTGTTTTATAATTTTAGGCTGAAATCCTATACTAGCATAATTAGCAGGACTAACTTCTGAGTAAACATGCTGAAGGATTTCCCTCTTGCCATATGAAATTACTGCTAAGAGTTAATGTGATTGTAGCACATTCATATGTACCCTCCAACATTTTACAGAAGTGTTTTTTACATTTTTTTACATTTTACATGCAGCCAAGCAACACTACAGTGTGTTCAAGAGGGCAAAAATTATTAATGAGGAAGAATACACAGACTAGGAGAGGCTGCGGCAGTTTGCTTTTGCCTGAGCCTACTGGAAAGGGCAAGGTACTACTCCCTCCTCTCTTCTTCCAGTTACTGAGTTAAGTAAGAGCAAACTGCTTTTGCATTTTGGACTCAGTTTTCAGCAACTGTAATAAGCTGAGGACAAAGGGGAAAGTAAGAGGGGAGAAACTGGAACATTTTAAAAGTAAGTGGGACAACAGAAGATTAACTTAGACTGCCTTGATTGGGACTGTTGAAGGGTATGATTTATCTTAAACCATGGGGAAGTAATTTTTGAGCTATAACTGCCTGAATTCCCTAGCCAGCATAGCCAGTGAACATGGTAGATGGGGGATTCTGGGAATTATAGCATAAAAATAACAAAGGTTGGATGGGTAGTAGAGTGATTGGAAAAAGGGAAAGAGTGCTTGACCTGTCTGCCAAGCCCACAACTTGGAGATAAGGTTCAGCTGAAAGAGCTGGATAATGGGCAAGCTCAGATGAAGGCTCATAGACAGTGGGAACTAGTCAGCTTCCCTCCAATGGCACATTAGTTTAAGCTGAGGAAGTCAGAATGCCTGACTGCAAGTCTTTATGCCTGCTGCTCCTTAACACCAGGTTGAACCTCTCTGGTTGGCTGACTTCCCAAAAGGATTTGGAGGATACAGAAAGGTTGTGCTTACTGTTGCTTGTACTTCTTATTCTCTAACAGCCCAAATTTATGCAGTTGACAAAAACCTCACATTTTGGTCCATAGCGCTGTTTTCCCAAGATGAAAGGAAAAATGAGTGAGTTTCATTTATTCAACATTTTTTCAAGTTTCATCCCGATTATGTGATTTCTTCATTGTAGTAAATCATTCAAAAATGAACTGAGATAAAATTCTCTCCCATCTGCCCCACACAGCATTGAATAGACCCACCTATAAACCCAGCATAGAAAGCAACATCTTAGGCTCTTTCCGCACCATGTGGCTGCCCATCAGTCGGGACATGATGGCAGCGCTCCACAGGTAGTGCTTCTCCACGACGTCATCATGGGCCCACAGCCATTTTGTCTCTGTGTGTCATACGAGTATGGTATTTGTAAAACATAAAACATCTGTTTTACACTTATCATCACGCCATGCTGCCGCCTTTCCTGGCCATGCAGAAGGGTGGAAGCAGGCTGGCGACACCTCCCTCCTCAGCACAGCAATGGCAAATGCCTGGCTGCACTGTGGAAGGGAAGAGGTGGGGCCAGAGTGCGCCCCCCCCAGCAACTTTGAGAGGTGTGGAGGGGAGCATTCCTGGTGAGCTTTCTCTCCCCACTGGACCTGCAGTGAGCCCCCTTGTAAGGAAAGGACCTTAGTCCTGCCAGATATCTGATGTTAGACAAGAAACCTCGGCGGGGGTGGGGGGAGATAACAGTCCAAATTGACCATTAATGTCTTTGAATAAACAGGAATTTAAGCCCAGGATCTTAATGGATAAGGATCAAAGCTTTTGAAATGTTTATGATCAAATCTGTCCATTTTGGTATCCCCCACATTAACTTTCTAAAAAATGTCTGTTTTTCTCCATTCAAAATACAAAACTGCCTGTTTAGTGTCTTGAATCATTTCTGGCTTGATTGTGACCCTGAGATGAACCTATCTTGGAATTTTCTTGACAAGATTTGTTCAGAGGGAGGTTGCCGTTGCCTTCCTCTGAGGCTGAGAGGGTTTGACTTGCCCAAAGTCATCCAGGAGATTTCCGTGGCTGGGTGGTAATTTGAACCCTGGTCGCTTAGACACCTGATGCAACACTCAAACCACTACAGTTTCTTGGATCTCAAAATCTAAAGACAATAGCAACACTTGGTTAATTATTATTAAAAGTGAACTGACATTATAGAATGGCTGTACTGAAATTGATGTCAGTGTGCCATTTTCTCTGAAACTATTAATCCAAATATGCTATTATACCACCAGATAGAGTAATTCTTAATGCTTGACTGACATAATTTCTGTATTTCTGCATAACCATGGGTTTCCAGCCACTTCTGTTTTCAATAATACATCTCAATCCCTCTCTGTCAGTTATTTTCAACAGGGACATACTAATCAAGTGAGAATGAAATTGAGGTCTTAGCAGTTTGTACAGTAACCTAATGTCTCCTCCTTGGCCAGGAAAAATACTTGTTCTATCCAATGCTTAATGTTTATTACTTTTTGATGAAGCTTTAAAAAAGAATATTACAGGAGGAAAATTCCCATGTATATCTATTTATCTCTGCCAACCCTTAAAGCAACCTTAAAACAGGTTTGTTTGTTTTTTCTGATTGGTGTATTTTCTTTTTCTTTTGTTTTGTTTTGCTGGGGAAGGATACTTTCACCAAGTCTACCAGAAAGAACATCTCAGTGGGTCTTGTGGGTGTGACAATCCAAAATTCAGCACTGAGGACCTCTGCCATGTGTGTTAATATTTAAAGGCTGCCAATTGATTTTTTGTCCTTTTCAATTCGTGTTTGCTGCCTGCTGGGCCTCATTGAAAACACATGGCCAAATGACAGTGGAATTCAAGAATAAAGCAAAATCTCACCAACTGATAAGAAGAACCCCCTCTGCATCCAAAGAAAGTCCACTGAACCTAGCATTCTGTTCCCCTCAGTGGCCAACCACTAGATTGGCCATAGGCAGGACATGAGCACTACAACACTCTCCTACTCATTTTCCCCAACTATATGGAAAGGCATACTGCCGCTAATACTGGATATGTTATATAATTATTGTGAGTAATAGCCATTAATAGCCTTACCATCCATGACGTTGTCAAATTCTCTTTTAAAGTCATCCAAGTTAGTGGCCGTTGTTACACCTCTGATAGCAGATTCCAAGATTTATTACATGCCTTATCAGAGAGCAAATAATGTGGCTCTCAGATTTTGCACTGCAGGTCAGCATTCTTCACCATTAGCAATTCTGCCTAGGGCTAATAGGATTTGCCATCCAGTATCTGAAGGACTACATGATTGTTACTCCTGGATTCTATGGAGAAGAACCTCATTTTACCTATCTTGAATCTTCAACCATTTGGGGATCTAGTGTTCTGAGAAGGGTAGAAATACTTAACCTAATTTCTTCAAACCTTGTATAATTTTAGAGACTTCTCTCATGTCATGATAGGGGGAAAAAAGACATTCCAAATGTTATAACTTTTTCTTCTAGGAGCTAATTCATTGTCTGTATCATTCTGGTTGTCCTTTTCCCCAGCTCTTTCAACACTATGACATAATTTCCGAAATATGGTGACTAGAACTGTGCACATATTTCCAAGCACAGTCACACCCTAGTTTTTTTAATATATTGGTAGTTTTATGTTTTGCTTCAGTTTGCAATCATTCAGATGTAATATCTGTATGAAATAATAGCTCATTCATATATCAATCACCAATATTTACAGATAGGTTCCCTTTTCTTTTTTTACAACATGACATTGTTGAAGTACTTCACAACTGGAAAAAAATGTAATTTATGGGATCTTAGCTAATAATACCGATTTTGAGTATATGACAAGATAAAATAAGATATGCAACAACCATCACAGTCTTTCTCACTTAAACTAGGTAACACTATATAAACTTAACCAAGGAAACACAAAGAAATCCTGTAGACAGAGGCCAGAACCAGACAACATGGCAGATATGTCGTTATTGCCAAAAACAACTTCAGATGCACTACATCTCTTCCTCACTTTCTTGGAAAGTCTAGTAATAGAAAACAGCTCAGTGGCATAACAGCACTCTGAATTTCCTTGACTCTGCTCAGCCTCACCAACTGTTGCTTGCAAGGTTAGGCACCAAGGGTATCTGAACCTGACATCATATATTTTGTATTCCAAGATGTAACTGGGAAGTTGTGGGAGAGGGAGAGAAAGATGCAGTACTGCCTCATGCTGTCTTGTCTGTATCTTACCTAAAGGAAAGCATTTTTTTGGGGGGGAGGTCTGGCCAAGTTCTCATGGGTCTGGCAGTTCTGTAAGAAACCATCTTGACATCTTGTTAAAAACTGGATCTTGCCTAGGCTATTATTGTGCAGCTGAAACAAAGTTATCTTTGTTCCAGATATTCATTATGGGGCTTTTCCTGTCTGCAGCTTAGAGTGCTTCTGTAGAGCCCTTTTTTGTGCAGAGCATCTTTGTGATGGTGGAAATTGTCAGCTAGTCAGCAACAATGCTCTAGCAGAGAGCTTGCTCGAGAACAGTTGTGGCTTTGATCTCAGTAGGGCAGTGAATTCACTCTGTGGTAGCTTGAGCTGTGAAGGAACTATCCATGGTGCTGATCTCAGTTTCCTAATCAGGTTGTTTATAGTCTGGATTAAAATGCAGAGTGGAGCCACTCCCTTGCTGACATGGAAACCATGATGCTAAATAAAAGCAAGTTAATCTTAAAAGTGTTCCTACTTTCCTTTTCTTTCTCTTTTTTCTCCCCTTCTCTGCCTCATTTTTTTTTAAACTATTGGTAAAATTATGTTTCTTCAAACAACTGGCCATGGTGGCTGGTAATCCTGGAATGTGTGCTTCCCTGTACTCTATCTTGCTCTTAGCAGCCTAGCTGTCTTTTTCAGGTGGTATGTCCAGTTTTTGCTCTACAAGTGAGGGGCTTTGTGGCAGTTGTTGCAAACTAAGATGACGGATTAAGCATATCCATATTTCCTTCCCTATTGCAAATGCAAGGTATAATGTCTAAATATATCTCCTCTCAATATTTCACAGTCATGTATGTGCCAAACATTTCCCATTGTGTTGAGCACTGGGTAGCCATTAGAAAAGCTTGGGCTGGAATAATCCACAAAAGATAGGGAAGTGTTGATACTTAGGGTGCTCCTGGATAAGTGTGCAAACATCACACCTCATTCCCAGAATTTTTTACACAGTTCAAATAAACATTGCTTTTAACTCATTTGCTCTTGCAGCTCCAGAGTTCTACAGCTCAAGTCCCACCTGGTCAAGAGACTGAATACCAATATCCATCAATACCTTGGTATCATCCTTCTCCTCAAGAGTGGAACAACATTTTCCCATCTTTTGGAATGGGACCCAAACCCTGCCCATCTTAGCAGTCCTTTTGCTATTTCTTTTCTCCCTGTACTTCCACTATAAGTCCCTTTCCTTAAACCAAGGATATACAGTTCACAGCCCACTGGCTGCATGTGGATCCCCTTGTCCCCCAAATTACTCCTGATGATTTTACCACCATTTTTCTCTTTGACTGCCCCTGCAGTCTCTCCCCTACTAGTGACAATTTTGTGCTAATACATATATTTTTCCATTACCAGTAGCTTCCTCTAACTGAATTCTCATTCTAAGCATTACTTCCAAGAGGACATTCTAGAATTGTCTTGCATGTTGGAAGACAGAACATCACCCAGGAGATCGTGTTTGATATCCTCAATACTTCTCTTCATACTAATTCTGCTGAGCAGGTGCAGAGGCAGTGCAATCAAAGAATGCATAGTAGATAGTTGAGTTAGAAACAATTTTGACAGCTTGGGTAGGTTGGGTGGAAGCAGAATAATAGGAATAACAAAAAAGAACAATAGTAGTAGTACCGGTAGTATTAAATAATTTAATAATTTATGTAATGGTGGAATCAATACATTTGACTGAAAAGATTCAGCATAATTTTAAATAATTTAGTTTAATTTAAAATAAATGTCAAATGAAATTAGTTTAAATGCATTCAATTAGATTACACTTGAAGCAGTTTAGAGGCTTTCCCCCCACTAAAATCTAAACTGACACAAAGGAGAAATTGAAACTATGCTTTTTATAGGTAAAAGAAATATTTGAAAAAAAAAAAAAAAAAAGTGAAAGCTATAGCTGAAATGAAGATTTTAAAACTGTCATAGCTCAGTCACTCCTCACCTAATGTTTCTGAACTTTGGTCGAGCTGTATCTTTGTTTCTCTGAGAGCCAGCATAGTGTAGTGGCTTAACTATGATCTTGGAGATCAGGGTTTGATTCCCCACTCAGCCATGGAAAACCACTGGGTGTCCTTGGGTGCATCACACAATCCTCGTCCCAGAAAATCCCATGATAGATTCGCCTTAGGGTCACCATAGTTTGGCAACTACTTGAAGCCACACAGCAACAATAGATGTTTCACTAAGTAAATTTCCCACACTATGTTAGCAAATTGTTTGTGACTTATCATAAATAGAATTGTCAGATATATAATAGTCAAATGCTGAGAAATTCAGCTAAATAGTTGTTTTATCATTTTTACAACTGTTAAAGCTGCATAATTTACTAGCTATTGATGAAACAGATGGTAGAAACTTTAAGAATCTATCACCTTTTGTTGTCCCCCAACCTTTCTCATATCTTTTATATAGCAAAGAAATAAAAAAAAAACAACCCTGTGATTCTGAAGTCAATACTGTTTTGGTTCAAGTTGAAAAAATGCTTAAAATGTTATCTATGAAGCTGTCCATAAAAAAAACAACAACACACAACTAACAAATATTGCCGTCATGTAGGCTTCTGTTCCTGCTAGGTGTTGTCCTTTGGAAATATATCAACATAAGTAAGCAAGCAGCAGGGGACTCTGAAATGGTCTCCTAGGTGCCTAAAGAGAGAGATCCTTGTTTGACAGCAAACATGGATAACTACTTCCTTTCAGTGAAATACAAACACATCCAATTTAACACACCTGCTGACAAATCAAAACATTTCATCTTCTCAGTATGTAAGCCTCAATCGACTCTCAATCAGTAGCCTTAGACCAATCAATATGTGTGGTCCAGCACAGAAGTGTTCTGTCTATCTTGTGGCACCATTATAAATAGCCTTCCTATTCTAAGGTGTTAGGGAGTTTGATGGAATTTAAAGAAAACACTCCAATTTTACTGGATTTGTTGTCTGGTGCTATAACATCCCCCAGTGAGATTTTTTTTAAAAAAAATGTATTCATGTGTAGAGAAAATTCTGCAATGTGTCAATTTCACCAATGCACTTCAGCTGTTAAGGATAGGATGGCAGTTTTGTGGAGTTATATTGGTTTTGGAAAATGAGATGAATCTGTAAGGCTGTATAGTTTTTATTCAATGGGTTCTTGGACCCTACCTAGATTATAATTTCAACCCAAAGCCTGGTCTTATCAAAAACTGTACGTCAGTCTACTTCTTACACTGTACTTTTTTTAGTGTTGAAACTGAATTGTGCTTACAATAAAATCTGAGCTGAATTTGAAGCGCTCTTCACTCAAGTGAACATAGGAAGAAATATGGAATCTTTCCTCATGCTGAGTCACATCAGTGATCTGTCAAAGTGTTATACTGGCACACCAACAATGACTGTCTAGGACTTCAAATAAAAGGGTTCCAGAGCCCAACCTAGAAATGCCAAGGATTGAACACAGAAATATTTGTATGCCAAATACCTTCTTTACCCCTGAGCTATGGATCCTCCCATTAAGCTGTTTATTTTCTCTCTCTCTCTCTCTCTCTCTCACACACACACACACAGTTTAGCTTGCATTTATCCATAATTCCATTCCATTTCTTATTAATCTCTAATTTGAAAGAAATCCTGTCAAATGTGTATTTATATCTGTATTTCACTGCATATGTAGACTAGCATTTTCCCTCAAAATACATATTTAAATGCATATGTTCTCAAATTAGTATTTAAAGCCCATTTAAACTACTGAGAATTGTGCTGTGATATTTGGAGAAGTGTGAAACCCATTAGAGAATGAAGTTCCTATCTGTATGTTATGGTGACTCTGATCAGATTATTGGGTATCAGAATTTGCAAAGCTTGAATGTTACACATTTCTTTACATTTCTAGTTGCTCTTTTTATTTTTATTTTCCAGATGGAAATCAAAGAGAATTTGGAAGGGATTATGGTTAGGGGAGCTTGTGTAGCAGAAGTAAATATTTCTCGTATGGGAAGTGGTGTTTCTATATAAGATTTCACAAATAACTGCTTTCTACCCTTGTTCCTAGCAACTAGTCTGTTGGGACAGTCTGTTGAGATGGAAAACCTCTTTCTTTGAAGTGGTGTCTAAGGTGTATCAAGCCTGTTCATTGAAGGGATGCATCATTCCCTAGAAGAATTACTTTACTTTTTGCTTTTTCTCCTGAGCATCAGATTTAGTATGAAGTTCAAGATGGACATACTCAAGCAATTTCAAGGGAACAGAGAAAAGCCACAATGACAAGCAAAATTTCTTATTAAGGTGTGCTGTACACACAACCCTAGAAGGTACATGGTGGGCCCTGTGTTCTTGCCATGACACCTAAGATGGAATAAAATGTTGCAATGGAAATAACATAGAGGCCTACAAGGGAAGATATGAAGAATCCTATAGGCAGGTAGGGAGAATATGAGGAAGTGGAACATAGTTGCCTTATCCATTAGTCAGAGTAAGATGGCTGCCTCAGGTGGAGCAATATAAAGGGTACCCACCAAGGAATATCCATCACAGCTACTGCTACTCTAGAGAACCAAAGGCTTCTCAGAACCTGCCATTTAGGCTGTGTATAGCTATGGTTGTCTTTGTAACTGGCTCTACTCTCTGCAGAGGGCAGGCAGTGGCAGCAAGAACAAGGGAAGAAGGAAAGCAGCAAGCTTAGGTAGGAATAGGGAGACAGGTGGGTGAAGGAGGCAGATGAAGGAGGGAGGAATAGACAGGGAGGTGGTATAGGCAGGTGAAATAGGTGAGACAAGGTAGAAGATTGTGAGGATGACAATGAGGGAGGAGTGGTGATACTTTTCCTCTCATCTTAAGTGGCTGTAGAACTTGAGCTGCCATTGCAATTGCGTCAGTGCTAATATTTGCTTCAAAGAGAATGTGAAGTGAGGAAAGGTGAAATACTAGATAGTTGTAGACTGGACACATCCAAATCATATGGACATCTCTTTATGTGTCTATTTGTTGGCTTCCATACATACGTAAAGCATGTTACCATTCTTTTCTCTCCTCTGTATAGATGATATAACCACAGAAACAGCTTGAGATAGTCTCCATCTGAAGTTTGCTCCCTATTTTCACCCTGAGAATAGAACTAGGCTCTGTATTACATTTCTGTGTCACACAGTGGGCACATGTCATGGAAATGTATTATGTGATGGACTAGAATGCTTCTTCCTGTGCCTCTGAGTCTGGCACCAGGAGAAACCATGGTGATGGGTATGGGGGAGTTTCGCAGAGGTTTTGGAAGATTCTGCTGGAATTAGAACTTTGGCCAGGAGATGACTTGTTACCCAAGGAGATAGCTAGACTGGCGTATATTCATATAGTTACGGCAGCCTAACACCACTTTAACTGTCCTGGCCTCATCCTAAAAAATTCTGGAGTTTGAAGTTTGGTGAGGTAGTTACAAATTTCTGCTTGAAAGCTCTAATGCTATATTTCAGGGCATTTCCCTAGAGCTCACTATCTGAGATTTCTAAGCACCTCACTAAACTAAAATTCAAGGAATACTTATCATCGAGCCATAGCAGTTGCATTAAATGGATATAATTGTATATTGCGGATACAACACCACAGTCTGTCACATAGAACAACTCCATGGTTGTTGCACCCTGTAATATAGAAGAACCATACGGTAATTTGATCAGAATATATTGATTTAATCAATGTATTCTGAGATCTTCTGATACAAGTGTTTTAATTAATATCTTCCTCTCACCCAATATATCCTTTTCCCCAGGGTATGCTGGGAATTCTTAATCAATGCAGGAAGCACTATAGATACTAAACATGATTCTCAGCTCTTACGTTAATATACAGTTGATAGAAAGGTTTGGAGCAGAAGTCTCCTGTTTGGTAAATGCAAAAACCCAAGCAGTGCCCTAGAGCCTAAGATATAATAGGGAGGCAAGGGAATAGGTGATGGGAAAGGCTGAGGTGCACTCTTGGATTTTCGGGGTACAGTCACTATTTTCTTGGGGTTTCTTCTGCAGCAGGACAAATATAATTTTCCACTTTGACATTTTCAGAATGCCTTGTAACTTTCACATATTTGTAGTCAGCTGAAGTGTGTAACACCTGTTCAAAGTTTTAAAACTATTTGAAGAGACAGATGGACTCTTCTGCAAAAGCACCCACAAATGTCGTAAAATGTTACAAGTGCTATGGTTACATAAAACCTCATTTGAATACAATTTCACAGGAGACAAGAAGCTAGCCATAGTACCAAGTACCTTAATACCAAATAAAAGAAAATCACAGGTTGGGTGATGATTGGCCGGGTTTATTAGCTATGGTCATATTGGCCTTATTCATTCTGGCTGCCACCAGTGTTTGCAGACATTGTGTAAAACTAATAATTTTAATTTGCCATATAAATTATGTGCTGGTCTCAAACACATTTTATATGTTCATGGCTTTTTTTTAATGATATTTATCTCTTTAGCAGATAGTTCCCAATGATAAGAAGATCTCTGTGTTAGGGATGCTTAAGGAATTTGATTTTTTTTTTTAAAAAAAAATCTTTTACTGGTTGACACAATTCATTTTTGTTAGAATAACCTATGAGACTAGAATGCATTTATGTACCAACATTTTTTTCCAGAATACTTAGTTCAGTCTTCAGCCTCCCCTGCACAATTAATCAAAATACATTTTCAAATGTCTGTTTGAGAAAGAAAAGTGTTTAGAAATTGTATTATCAGGTGAAACACCCACATTTATGCACAGATTTTCCCATGTGTATATTTTTGGGGAAAATGTGAAGCTCAGAGATAGGAAAGTTAGTGAAAAGGTGATTTGCATTTTATTAATCACTAAAAAGCCTTTTTTTTAAAAAAAAGTATGTTAACTTTGTGTCAACTTTATGGCACTTAGTTTATAGATGATGTTTGAATTTTTGTTACATTGTAATGTTAAAATCTATCAGAATGAGATTGAAAATGAGGCTGAAAAATACTATTAATATTTTAGATCTCACTTCATCTTTTGTGCCCTCTCCCTTTCTCCCCTTTCTATTTTTATCTGCTTTTCTCTCTCCCTTGTTCTTTTTCTTGTTGCCAGTAGTTGCTGCAGCTCCCATTCACAGGATGAAAAACTCCAGATAGCAAAAGCCAAAAACAACGTGGCAAGAAAAATTCTATTCCCGATACAATTTAAAGAAATGTTCGATAAAATTATTTTCATAATCATTTGGAAGGAAAAGTACTCTACAATTTTTCTTAACATTTTGCTTTTAAAAGTAACTTCAAATATCAGTGTGCTGAATCCACTGTCTGAGGCAGATCAGTGAAGAAATAAGAAAGACAGTGAACAGAAATATGAAAGTGACACAAATTTCAGGCATTATCTGGAAAAACTTTGTCTCTTCAGACAAAGAGGGGAGTGTACTATCCCAATTCATTGCTGTTCTCACATGAAGAACAAAAGGTCTAAACAGGAGATCTTTCACTACATATGGGCACTTTCCTTGCAAGAGGGAATCTTGTTCTAGGGGGATGGGGTTCATGATTGCTTGGAGAGCCCTAACATACAGTAGAAGCTCTCCAGATTCACCACTTTCATGTGGAGAACAGTGGTGGAGCTTGGAGTGTGGGGAGGTGGAGGTGGGAGGGGCAGGGCTACGGCACAAGGGGTGTGGCCACTGTGCACGGGGGCATGGCTGTGGTGCATGGAAGTGTGGCCAGGGCATTTGGGGGTGTGGCCAGGCCACGGGGGAGTATGGCTGTGGGCCAGGATGTCCCAGAAACATTGCTGCCCAGGGTGAATCGCCCCCACATCCCTACATGACTGGTGGAGAACAAATGAACTGATGAGGGTGGGATATAACAGGTGCATTGCCCTTATGATACACTGACAGAATATCCTTTGTAAACAACTGAATAAGACTGTAGAAATAGGTTTTGCCCATTCTAACCATTGGCTACCAATTTCATCAGGAGGATTCAGGGACATTCAGGTTACTAGTAGATGCAATGCAACTTGTGATGTGATACCACAACAAATTATATGGAAGTTTCTCCCTTCCAAAACTTGATTTTGAATTCTTGATTCTAGCAACTTGATTTTGGGGATAGAGCAAGAGGGCATTTTGCTCCCTGAAATGGAGCCCAAACATTAATTCTCTCCCAAGAATTTACTGAACCTTGCTTTCTTTTCAGGCCTCATAATCTACCCATTGTTCATGAGGTTGCAAAAAACAGGTACTTTCCTCTACTGTAGGGTTGGGTCTGATTTAAGGGGAACAGCAGAAACATAACATCATGAAGCTACGTGAATAAAAATGATGCAGAAATTAAACAAAACTAAAATGTACATGTTGATCACTGTAAGGCAGAATGGGTTTCTACATTCAGTTGAATGTACTGCCTGGATGTGGGCTCTAAGGTATTGGCTTAAACTTTTTTATGCTGGCCCTGAGTCAGGGTACTTGTATCTTGTAATGAGTGACAATTATACCACTCTTTGGTCTAAAAATATCAAGGAAAAATTGCAGAGAGTGGGGTTTTCAAACAACTTCCTCATTACACATGATTTGCCCAGAGCGCAGCAGGTTCTGGTACGCCGTGTAAAAGACATTGATACACAATACTCTCTATCTTCTGCCCGTACTACCTGCTCCCCCATTAGTTTAGGGCTGCAGTTTAATTCTGAGAGGGAGGCACACTTTTTACAAAATCTGACCATTTCAAAATATCGAGCTGTGTTTACCAAAGCAAGATTTAATGTTATTCCCTCTGCTTTGCTAGAAGGTCGTTTCAAGGGGATTCCCTACCTTGAATGGGTCTGTCCTTGCGGTGAAGGTTCTGTTGAGTCATTAGAGCATGTTCTATTTCTTTGTATTTTTTATAAGAATGAGAGGTTAAGACTAATTCTACCCCTTCTGCTTAAGTTTCCAGGTAGACCTATTAATTGGTACCTGGTGTATTTGCTAAACGACTCTGAGAAAAGCAAAACAGAAGTAGTGGCTAAGTTCCTCCTCTCTGCTGTCAAAACTCGTAGGATTATGACCCAAGTAAAATAAACAGATCCGTTTTTTACCTTTTAAATATCCTTATAAATATTTACTTTGTTTCAATGTTATATGGTCTAGTATTTTTTAATGTATTTGTGAGTGATTTTGTATATGTATGCATGCATGAATATATATGCATTATGAGCTCGTTATATACAACTTTTCCATAGTGTCTTTTTTAATATGTATTTAATATGTTTTTTAATATGCTTCACATGTTTTACATATGTTTTGTTGCCTAATGGCCTGTTGGCTGAAATAAAGGTATGATGATGATGATGATGATGATGATGATGATGATGATGATGATGGAAGTGATAATTTTTGAGGTCAACTTCTTGAAATAGTTCAGCATAAAATTTATTCATTGGATATTACCTGACAAATGTGAATTTCAGTTAGATATCTACTCAAATTCAAACTGTTAGGAGATAATAATAATTCAACACCATCTAGATTGGTAGATTTTTGTTACAATTTCACATTCAAAATTAGGTTAGTGACACTGAAGATTTTTCCATGGTACGCATTTTTTACTAAACTCTTATTTGTCCTCCAGTTACACAGTAGATCTATTGCGCATTGTCACTGGAGGAGTAAAGTATTGGAAATCAAAGACATCACACATCATTACACTGGCAAGTTTTCTTTAGCCCCCCCACAACTTTTTTGCATAATGGTTTCTGAGCAAAAGCAGTCTATCTGCCAAATAAGAAGATTTAGTTTCTCCTTTATGGATGCACAATTGTCCTTAAGTCTGCTTTGCAGTAAAGAACTAAGAGCTTGCTTTGGGTACAAAATGATTATAGCAGCATGGTGTCATTGCTGATTTTAATTCCATCAGTAGACACTCATTACCTTTAATCAGTGCCTATTCAAAGAGCAATACAACTGCTCAGGCCTTAAAGACTCATTTGAATTCAACCTCCATATTATCCTTTTGTTTTGGCTGCTCTTTGGCAACTATCTGTGTCTTGGATCATTTGCTAGGAACATTCCAAAAGTGCATTGCTTGTTTCATTTAAGATGCATCCCACTATCAAGAACAAGCAGTTCATTTGTGCCTCTCTTTTCTGTGACTGAAGAAAGGGAATTTTTAATATCTTAACAGATGGCCTGAAAATCTTGAAATAGTGATTTAATTAATGAATATCCTGCCAGCAGATGACGGTTTTTATGGAACTAAAGTAGCAACCCAGTACTTGATCATAGGATGGCATCATTGTCCCTTTTAAATTGAATTGTACTAGATTTAGGTCATCCTTACTACAAGTATAATAAAGTAGGAAAAGAGAATGAGACCCCTGCTAAAAAAAAAATAGAAAACAAAAGTGTTTTAATGGAGAAAATAGTTTGATGTTCCCTTTCCTCATGGAAATAGTACTCTTGCCAAAAAATGTCCATCCTTCTTACATGTGCAGTACGGTGTATATTATGATATCACTGATGTGATGTGAAAGCAGGGAAATGCAGAGCATGAAGACATTGCAACATGCTTTCCTTTGGGCTGGACTTGATGGACTGAAACTTAAACGCGGTTAAGAGTACAGCCATTCAAATCAAGGATGTGTTAAGCTGGTAATGACTTTTCATTTCAGTGAGTCTTACCTAAATGATGACAGAAACTCTGCCCAAACCATTATATGGGAGAGTAGGACAAATGCATTGAGAAATTGCTTCCCTAACAATAGCATATCTGATTCCAACAACTTCTTAAGCTTCCTCACATTCATCCTTCCTGCGGTTGATGCTGGTGCCCAGGCTGTTGCCGTCATGTGACTCCAGAGTTGTGGAAAGATTTCTGTCCATCTGATTCAGATTTTTGCCACATTTACACAACACACAATCAATGCCCTTGGGAAGTCCATTACCTTTTTGATTGTTAATGCACCAGTATAGAAGGGTGTGCATCTGTGTCTGCCTGTCCATCTGTATAGACAGTTAACTATAAACATATGTGTAGGAGCAACCACAGAAACAGAAGTAATCATGTTGAACTATGTACATGTAAAAGGGTTGTTACTAAAGGTACAAGCGTGAATCATTGTACATTTTTTGGAAGTTAGATGTTTGACCTGTGGATCAAGCACATCTTAGTAACTCTGGTTGCTTCTACAGCCCAGTTAAGACATCTGAATCCACCATGAAGCTCTTCGCAGAGCCAATACTGTGACCAGAGTTCAGGAGTATGATATAAAACATGGATAAACCAAGAGAGATATGATCTAAACATGAGGGTCAAACTACACAATGCTTTTAAGATGTTGAAAATAGGTACATTTCTTTTTTATCTTAAGGGAAGGAAATTCCATCCTCATAATACTGACCACAGATTTTCTCATTTGGCCACATCCTGCCCTGATCCCTGACCACTGCTGACAAGCAAGGAGAGGAATCCCCATGCTCTTACTTTTCATAAAAGATTCTAGAAAAAAAGTAGGGATTCCTCTATGTTCCAGTTCCTCTTCCAATACCCCCAGGTTTCCATACATAATTTGTATCTAGGATTGGTTTTTTTAAAAGCATGTATAAACAGATTAAAAGAACACACAACTGTTTTAATCCAGAGGAAAAAAAATCCCAGACAACTTTGCCCATGCACTTAAAAAAATAGGGATCTCTACAAGCAATTGCAAGACAACCCAATTAATATTGCCTTTTCCTTTATCTCATACTTTCTGAACCCCCTAGATGAGTTCCCAATGGTAAAAGTGGGGAGTGAGTCCAAATATCCCACTGAGGTCCTTATTTTTCCTTTCTGATGATATCACTGCCCCTGAAACATCACAGCCTGGAGGGACCAGTACAATAAAGCCATTTTCATCAAGATGGCAGTTGCAGAAATGTTTTGCTCTGTGATATGTGTTAGAGGGAGGGTTCTCCAGCTTGGAAGAGCCCTCAGGTATTGAAGCTGCCTCTCTAGTTAGGGACTGGGTATAAGAGCTGACACTGTTGCTGTCATAATAAGATCTCTTCCCCTTCCAAGAGCTATGTAAGAACCTTACTGACTGTATGAATCACAAGCATCTGCCATCTACAGGCTTAGTCCAGTTGTGTAGGGACGTGGGGGCAGGGGGGCGATTCACCCCAAGTGGCAATGTTTCTGGAGCGTCCTGACCCAGAGCCAAGCCTCTGCGTGCCCTGGCCACGCCCTCAGGCCCACAGCCACACCCCCATGCACAGTGACCATGGCCCCTCCCGTCCCCCCTCCACACATTCCAAGTTCTGCCATTGGCTTAGTCATAGTCCTGCCATGCAGTAGAGGCTACCTTAGAATTCCATGCCTGAAGTGGCATAGGATAGGGTGTGAGTGTGTGTGTTCACACGTACACAAGTGCACAGGCATGTTTACAAATGAGTTATACCGCTAAATAGCTATACTCTTTCTTTGTCATTTTTTAACAAAAGCAAATGCCTGAACATTCTCAATCATTTGAATAAAATTGTACTAAGTTTTTGACAGACAATGTTAGAAAGGAGATGGCAGTATAATGTTTTACAAATGTTAGTATTATAATGAAATCATTTTCTGTAGGTGCCTTTTGATAGTCTAATTAGTACAACATCAGCCATGCTTGAGAGCGGTTCCCCCCTTTTTTACAACCATCTGTTTTGTTATAAAGTGCTCTTTACAAGCCATATGCATGCCTAACACTTATTCTCTGTCTGTGATTTCCCTTTTGTTTCCTCTGGCTTCAGCCTTCCATAGTATGATTTACAGTAGCAATCAGACTAGAATAAAAGGGTCAAGAAAGTCCCACATGCTTTCAATACACAGGAAAGTCTCAATGAAACAGTTGATGGGTGGGAAACTTGTTTTGCCTCACTAAACCAATCTGAATTTTCAGCAAGCCTGACAATGTGCCAATGTCATCTTGTGGAAAAGGGAAAAAATAAATAGCAGTAGGCCAGCTTTAAAAACATAATCGTAATTTACACTCTGTTGTCATCTGTAAGGAATATAATATGCTTAATGTCTGAGAGAAAAAGAAATAAAATGGTGGCTGGCTTGAGCCAAAGGCATGCAAAATGGGATCTGAAGGCAACATGAGGCCCCTAAACCTGAGGCCTCTGAGAGGTCCATGCCCCCATTTTTTAAAAAATGTTGCTTCCTTAAGTTAGAGGAAGTAAAGTGTGGCAATCCAGATCTTGTTTCCCACCCCTTACCCATGGTTATGCTGGTTGAGGACAATGGGAATAGCAGTCAAATAATATCATAAGGACTTTTTAAATATCAGAAGTAAATCAGAAATCAACTTCCAATTTTCTCCTTTGTTTTGTTTAGGCCTTTTCTTGGCCTAAAACAGACTATTAAGGCCAAATAACAGTAATATTAATGTAGTAGTAGTAATACTACTGTTACCCTGTGTGTTGGGGGTCCCGGGAGGGGTGCCCAAATAACCAAATAAAAGCACAAGTTAGGGGAATTAAGCTCGAGCACTCTCTTAAGCTAACGAGAGGCAGGGTAACTTTAGCTGAGATCTTTAACCCTATGTATACGGCGTGTGGTCAGAGAGCGGCTATACAAGGTTTTAAAAGTAACAAATTATATTTTATTAAGACTGCGCAACACAAAGGACATGACAAATACTAACTAACTAAGAAGTGGAAATGGAGAGTTTCAAGGGAGCGGATAATACGACACCTGATCTCATAGTCCTGGAGAGAAAGATGGGGTTCCGGGAGAGAAAGCTCAGCGTGGTTTGCTGAGGGGAGTTTCCTTAGACAACCGGCAGCAAGGCGGGATGGAAGTCCAAATTAGTCCAAGGAAGTCCCAAAAGTGGTGACTTTTTATAGGGTGGTGTTTACTTACAGGCTATGTTATGCTCGGTGAGAACAAAGGAGTTTTGGAGCTGGACAAAGGAGTTGGAAAAGGTCAGGTTTTGCATGATGGCCTTAGCGCTGGATGACAATAGCTTGGCCAGTACACTGATGGCCTGACATTAAGGAATGGCTCGGCTCTTGGCCGTGTGGCTTTGGGAAGATACGCGCCGAGCAAAGCCGGTTTGCGGGGAGGTTTTTCCCTAAAGCATCAGAGAGGTTTAAGTTGCCTGCCTGAATGAGGTTTTGGAATGTACAACCATTAACGGACGCGTCCAATACATGTTTGTTCGGTGGACCTCTGCAAACACGTGGAGTAGGATAGCAGAGAAAGCTCAAGCAAAGGCCAAATTATTTGATATCAAAAGGATATCTAGTGCTCTCACCCGACATATCATAACCGTGATAACACTACTACTACTACTACTACTACTACTACTACTACTACTAATAATAATAATAATAATAATAATAATATTGTTTCACATACCATCTAGGAGATAAAGATAGAGATATAGGTGTTTTGAGGGGGAAGGGGTTTTTTTTTAACTTTAGAAAATTGACAAATTGAAGTGGGCACTGGAGAATGTGCCCTCCAAAGTCCCACAGGAGGTCATCCTGGCATAGATCACTGGGGACCTTTCTGCACTACACTGTTATATTGCTATTATTCCACTTTCAACATCCCATGGAATCCTGGGATTTGCAATTTAGAGACAAGTATTTCGAATTCTCAGAAAGTGGAATAATAGCACTATAACTATATAGTACGGAAAGGCTCTGAATGCAGTTTTGTGCTACAGTAGTACCACAGTGGACCACAATAGTCTGAAATATGCTAGGAAAAATCAAGCCACTGTATTGGAAGCATCAATAAGCATCTTGGAGCGTTGAAACCCACTCTTTAGAAAGTGACATAATCACAAGGGATGATGGAATAATAATGATGGTATTTTGCTTTACACTGCACTTTGGTGGATAGGCCTCCATCTTCATGGTTTGATAAGGCACCTGTTAAAGAGGAAGGCAATATCAACTAAGCTCTCTTGCTTGGGGATATGATAAATATTCACCAAAGTTCTTGTTCTTGGTGAAAGGAGCTGACTCGATATGGAACAGGACTCTGTGAGGCTTCTTGCCTCTAAAATGAAAGGACTCTCAATAAAATAGCAGAAAATCACTTTCTGACTCGTACACTAGAAAAAAGCTCAATGATTTTTGCTGTTTCTATGTGTGAAAATGAGAAAAGTAGAGGCTTTACATCCATATCCATGTAGATATTTGCAAGATTCCCTATTTATCTTTTTTAAAGTCTGTGTGTGCATTGTTTCTTTAGTGTTCATGGAGGAGCAAACAGCAACAAAAATAACTGTGCTGGAGTGGCAAAATCCACGAAATACAAATTTAGAGACTGTGCCTGGAAAGTTGCTTTTGTAAAATAATAAATTTCATTTATATTTCTAAGCCCCCAGGTTAGTTTATTATAATAGTAGTTAAAGTTCAAAATTTTAGAGTAACTTTCTCAAGAGTAACTAAAATAATAACTTTTACCATTTTTAAAATCAAAAATAACTTCTATGAATCTGCTGGCCTGTAGTACAAAATCCAGTTTCTTATCCCCCGACCCCCTCAAAAAAAATCCAGACAGTGAGGCAGAAACATGAGATGCAGCTGAACAGGTGCTTCAAACACGTGGTGCTCTTCCTCCACCATTTAGTGAGCCCACACTCCCAAAATTATAAAATTAACTAGAGTTTGCAGTTAAACTTCAAGAAGAGTGAACTGCTTTTTTATTGATGCCATTTCTGCACTACGCTGTTATAGTGCTATTATTCCACTTTCAACATCCTGTGGAATTCTGGGGTTTGTATTTTACTGAGCCCAAAGAACTCTCTGGCTGAGGATTCTAAATGCCCTTCCTTAAACTGCAAACCCCAGGATTCCATAGAATGCTGAAAGTGGAATGACAGCCTTATGAGAGTGTAGTGCAGAAGTAGCTTCAGTTACAATTCTTATATAATGCAGGCATAGCTTCAATATTGTGGATAAAGATTCAATTACAAGTATCTAAGTACTTGCTTCGAAGTTCCAATTGCTTCTGCCCTTAATTAAGTATCTTGGAAGAAGGGCACTGCAGATTGGAATGTGACTTTGCAAAAATAAATCAACAAAAAGCTCTAGGATAAAATATGGCACTCCATTGTTCTTTGAGAATCTGTGTATCTCTTAAAATGGAAATCAAGAGTGCTAATCTGCAAGAGACTTTAATTACCTTTAACTTTCTCTGTGGGGTGAGAAAATTTTGAAAAGAGTTTTAAAAAGAAAATTAGTTATCATTATCAAGACTTTTAATTTTCTCTAACTTGGCTCAAGAGACAGAACATTGTAGATTAAGCTTTAAATCTCTATAGGACAAGCATGTTAAAATAATTTTTCTTTAAAAAAAAAGCAATCAGCAAACAGTGTAGAAGCCCTAGATAGGGATGGAAAGAATATTTTTTATTTATTTCTAGGCCAAGAACTGGGTTTCCCAGCAGTTGGGAATCCCCACTGGGAAGAATAATATTGCAATGAGACTTTATCACAGTTTTCTGCAATATTAAAACACCCTAGAATGTTTCAGGGGATATTTCAATGCAAAAAGGATTGTGTCCCCCCCCCACACACACACACAAACTCATTTCCTGCTCAGGAAACACATTCTCCACTGGGAAGGGGGGACGAAAAATCCATGAAATTCAGAAAAAATCCTCTGAAACACGTCAAGACATGAAAATATGGGGAAAATACTGCACAGAACTGTTTTTTTCTTTTCTTTTTGTTTCTTTCATCCTGGAGCAGCAATGAAACTACAGTAATTATTCATCCTCATAGGCAGATACAAAATAGACAGTCATTTACATCCCTAGCTCTGTCTTCCTCCCAATAATCTAAAATTCATGTGTCATCAATCCCTCTTTTCCACCACACAAAAGAGAGAGAGAAAGAAATGTGAGAGAAGAATGGGGATAAAATTCTTCACTAAATTTCTTTTTGAAGGAGCCAACAATCAGTTTTAGCCATTTTCTTCCCTCAGTGATAATCTCTTCAAAAACATATACAGTTTAGTCAAAAACCAAATCACAATACAGGACTTGGTGCGCATAAAACTGGTACATTGATGTTTTGCATAGAAAACAGCATTTTCTGTGCAGGAAACAGAAAGTTAATAGCTTGGAACTTATTGTGCACTAATTTACACATGGTATTTCTCAAAGAAAGTAATATTTTTAGTGCAGAAAATAAAAATGCTGCTTTCTGTGCAAAACAAACAGGTCAAACTCTTTTTGCAGAATCAGTCCAGATCTATAGAATTTTCTGCATAGGAAACAGCCATTTGTTTCCACAGACGAAGTTGCACAGAACACCATTTGGTTCTCTGCTTCTGTTTTCTTCAAAGAGTAAGTCCTGAATTTCTTATCCACTCAAGATTCTTCTCTTCAGTGTTTTTTTTTAATTTTTTTCAATTTTTTCCATCCCAAGAATTAGTAATCATATCATATCATTAGTATCTCATATAGTTAAGAGCTATGTTTTCTAGAATTTTATACATAAAATTGCAACCAGAATTTTAACAGACATTACAACATTGCTTTGAAGACAAATAAACAGAATGCCATGCTGAAGCCATTTGTAACTGAGCAGTGACGGGATGATGCTCCGGATTGAAGGGCATGATTATGGTTGGCCTCCATATAGCTTTATAGCCATTGGTCTTTAAAATAACTTTCTGCGCATTGAATTTTAATCGGTGTTTGTGTGTTCATTTTATTTATTTATTTTTATGACATTACATGAAATTCCAGAATAGCTCTGCAGATTTCTGCTTTTCCTTTGAGTATGGCACTATCTGTGAATAAAAGGTTTTGCCATTTACTGAGAAATTGGTAGTGATTTAAAATGTAGTAGAAATTGAACATAACAAAATCACCATTTCAGAGGTGCTGATGACATATCTCTAAACATAATCATAATGGCTTTTCTCTCTAATAAAATGTATTATATTTCCCACTGCATTCATTTTCTCCTTATTTTTCTCTTTAATAAATGGAAAGGAAAGGAGTTTCATTTCAGCCTCTTGCTTTCCAGTTAAGTAAACTGATGCTGCAGCACCTTATGGATTTCATAAATACACAATTACATCTCTATGCTGGTGATATCTTTTTTTTTTTTGGTAGCTCTGCTAAATTTTGCCCAAATCTATACCCTGCTCCTCTGCATATTTATTTGATGTCAGCTTCACTGAATTCAGTGGAGCCTATTTCCTGCTAATAATGAGTAAGATTGTAGCCCAACCATTTTGTGTTTAACTTAAATTGTCCCCCACCCTGGGATACTCTATAAACTAATGGAAATCCAGGATTTTTCTTCTTCTTCTTAAAACAATGTTTCTTTGCAGATGTAGGGGGGGAAAGCTTCCTCGTTTTTTTGTATGTCTATGTACTGCTGGAGTCCAAGGAATTATAATCCTATTACTTATATTTGTGTTTTCAAGTACCTGTTTTCTCATGGTGACCTCATGAATTTCATGGTGTTTTCTTAGGCAAGGAGTACTCAGAAGTGATGTTTCTAGTTCCTTCCTCTGAGATATAGCCTTGAGCACCTGGTGGTCATTGGTGGTGGTTCCCCATCCACATACTAACCACAGCTGATCCTGCTTAGCTTCCAAGATGAGTCAGAGTCTGGTAGCTTTGGATTATTTCTGTACAGTTAGAGTAATGAATGCATCATTATTTAGCTGGCCTCAGATAGAGCAGGAGAGGACAAAACTGGTTTAAAAGAGAGCTTAGTTACTCAGGATCTCTTGTACTCGCTTCCACTGCATACTCTTCAGTGAAATTCAGAACTGAGATTTGTTCATGTAATTGACCCTGTAAAAATGCATTATGTTTATCTCTGAGAGAGAGGGGAAAGAGGTGAGAGAGAAATACAAACTAAATTTGGTGCTTTTCAAGAGCTGCACAATAGGCAGAATTCAGTGGGTACAACTTGTCCAGCACTGAGTTGCAATTCAGTAGTGAGCAAAACAGCACTTGCTGAGGTCCTCTTTGTTGGACACCTCCCAATGAAGCTTTATTAAAGAGAACTATGAAAATAACTATTATGTTGTTTGTCAGTATGGCCTGAGAAAGACAAAACAACTTCCCTGTTGGTGTCCAGTTTTTTTCACTGGAGGTAAATGACAGTTTTAAGGCTAATGTGGAAGACACAGAAGAGAAAACAGGGGCAACCTTGTAAACCACAAAAATGGGCAGACTTTTTGTCCTGTATCATTATGATAAGAAAATACTATTTTTGTCTTTGTTTCCCATGCCTAGGTACACATACACACACATTACAGAGGTATGTTATTACCTGCTGATACTTTACAGTGCACGTAACCACCACTATTGTGTTTAAGTGTTTGAAAGGTACTAATGCATATCATGCAGAAGACGATAACTGGTATAAAACAGGTTGATTTAGATTCAAACCATTTTCTTCAGTTTTTAATGTGTGAAATATATCAAAACAGCTGGCCATTAATGATTGACAAACCTCAAATGTTACTGTATGTCATTTTCTGACATTTTTTAAAAAAATGATCTGTACATGGAAAATATTCATTCATAACAAACTCAAAAGGAAGGGCAGACATAACTCCCTTCTATTTGCAATTATTCATTTTCTGGCTGAAAAAATGAAAATGAGTACTACGATAATGAGAGTTTTGTGCAGTTTTTGCCCAGAATTTACATATTCTGAGGTGTCTGGGGAAATTATTCTGTGCAAAATACTTTTTTCTTTTTTTTTGGCTAAGAATTGGTGTATATGTGTGTGCAAATAAGTACTGTTTCTAGACAGCCATGTGTATTTTGTTCAAGACTCTCTCTCTCTCAGTCCAGCAGTCTTGCACAACAAAAATCTTACTCACATAAACACACACATACAATCTTGTGAAAGATTATTGGCTTGTTACACAAGTGTTTTTTTATTATTATTTTTGTAAAAACAATAGCTTTGTAGCTCATTCTCATATGGATCCATTCCATTCATGTACTAACAGTTTCTATGTCATGTAACATGCCAATGCAATCATTTTTTCCTAGTCAGTTTTTGGAGAGTACTATGCACCAAGCTTACGTGGTAATGCAAGGTACATAATGTGTGGCTTTCCTGCAGTCTGGATTTCAGAAACAGTGTGCCAGACACACTTTGTGATGTAAACTGGACTGCAGATACCATATCAGGTGGAACTGTTTTTCCCTGTGGGCTTGTTCCTAAATGGATGATTTATCCTATGTGTAAGACCTGATTACCACCTCCTTGTTCTTCATTATTTCAGAAATGGTGTCAATCAAGTACTGTACCTATTTGAGTGGCGTTTCAGAAAAGCACTTGGGCCTAATCAGTGAAGGCTGCCACAATTAACCTTTCTGGTGTCACTAAATATTTTGTTTCAGTTCTTTTCTTTGCCAGTCAATTTTGATAAATTGCAGGTTGTAACTGCTGCACACAGTGTAAAAACAGGGGCTGTAAGGTACAGTTTGTCACCTGCCAACTGAATAGAAACCACTCAAGTACTTCTGTCATTTGTTCCATGCTTTGCTTTTTGTATAGTTGGAGATTTCATTCTAGAACTCTAGGAGCTTCATTGAAAATACTGTGGGGGCAGGTTGTGTTTAGTTGACTTTTAGGACTATGTTGTCCCTAGAATTACACTACCAAAGTTAGATCCATAGGTATGGGTTCTGGCAGGTTGTTGGGTAGAATCTTAATGGAAAAATGGGACAGATTCCAGAGGAAGGCATACCATCATAGTGGAAGTGTGGCGCTATAAATATAAAGAGTGATAAATTGGTCTGGAGGCAGACAATCACAAGCCAGTGAGTAGGTCTCCCTGAAAGAGGGAAAATCAGTAAGAGATCAGCAAGCAGAAAGGCTGGAAGATAGGCAGAGAAAAGAAAGTTATAAACCTAGGTGAACTAAAGCAGGTAAAAAGGGAAAAACTTCCAAGTTAAACACAAGTCCAGCAAGCCTAGGCTAAGGAATGCAAGGGAATGGGGGGAGGAGCCAACTACGATGGCAGAGAGAGGCTAAATATTCGACTCCCGGAACAGATGATTATAAAATAATTCCAGAAGCCTTTTTCAAAACAAAGAAAGAATGTGAGTAATTAATTGAATAATGTGGGAAAGTATGTAAGATAAGATAGTGGATTGGTTTCGATTCTTCTCCAACTGGAGGGAAAATAAAAGACTCTGTTTAAACTGCAAATAACTGTTGAAAGGGACTGAAAGCAAAACAGTTTTTTTTTTCCCCCTTTGTGGTCCTTGAGATATATGCCGCCTAAAAAAAAGGTCTATAAACACCCTGTTTGGAAGCGACCTACAGCAACAGATAAAACATATAATCGTCTAGTTAGAGATTTTGAAAATATAAACTTAAACTCTAACGGAGACGAAAAAGTCATTAAAATGGCGGCGAAGAAAGCTGCGAACGGAGCTAATGAAGAGATAAAAACTTTTATACATAAGCTTATTACAGAGTCTAATCAAGCTCTTGTTACTACAATAACATCTAATATAAGGGCAGAAATGGGGCAATTGCAGGAAAAAATCTCACAGGAGTTAAAAGCATTGGACCTTAAAGTGGATGATATAAAAAAAACCCAAGGGAATCAGCAGACCAGACTAGCAGAACATGATGGCAGGATTTCTTTGTTAGAGAGACAAATTATCCAGCTCCAAGACCAGAACAGAAGAAACAATGTGAGGATTCGTGGATTCGCAGAGCAGCCACAACAAAGTCAAAAATCCTTGAAAGAGGAAGTTTTAAAATGGCTAAAAAGCATTGTTCCTGAGATTTTATGGGAAGATCATGACATAGAGAGAATTCATCGTGTGTCAGCTGCAAAAAGAGGAATAATTCCCAGAGATATTATAATGAGAATTGCGAATTTCAACAAGAAAGATGACTTGATGAGAGCTGTTAGAAAGAATCCAGGAATATTGAAGTATCGAGATAACACAGTGGAAATTTATAATGACTTATGCCGCGAAACAATAAATTGGAGAAGGGAAATGAAACCCTGCATCATAGTTCTACAGAGAGTTGGGATAAGATACAGTTGGGGATATCCCATCTTTCTGAAATTCCAATATGCTGGCAAATACCACAGAATAAATTCTCTTGAACAAGGATTGCAACTCCTGAGAGAACTGAAACTGATCCAGCAAGAGGAAAAGGAAGAGGAAGGTGCGGTTGGAGGAGTGGAAGAAGGAGCAGTGGGAGGAGCAACTGAAGAAGGAGCAGCGGGAGGAGCAACTGAGGAAGGAGTAGTGGGAGGAGTAACTGAAGAAGGAGAAGCGGGAGGAGCAACAGGAGGAGCAAAGAAGAAGACTTCGGGAGATAAACGAAAGGACAGAGGCTGAGGAGGACTGGAAGAAACAATATGATATAACAGAAGAAGAAGAAAGAGAACTTCATAGAGTAGGAGAAGGGTAGATGACTAGTGAGTAAAATATATTCTTATAGATTATAAATGCATAGAGATAGATTTATATATATATAAAGCAAGAGGGTAGAGAGAGGGAAGGGAGGGGGAAGAGAGGGAAAAAAATATGGGAGAGAAAATAAATCGGGAGAGGGTATTGGTCTCTATGCCGGGAGTTGGCATACCTTCACCCCCCCCCAGGACCATGGCTGGTCGTTTCCAAGGCAGAAGCGCTTTGGAGGAAGAGGGGGGACAAATGTTTGTGTGGGGAGGGGAGGGCGGGAAGGGGGAGGGGAGTGGGAGGGGGGAAGGGAAGGGGAAGGGGAGCACCATCACATTAAAGAGCCAATGGGGAGTGGGATTAGAAAATTCAAAATATGAAAAATGGAGAATAGATTGAGAATATCAACATTGAATGTGAAAGGTTTGGGGTCAATAATAAAGAGAAAAAGGATAGAATCGATATTAAAAAAAGATAAGGCCGATATAATTTTTTTACAAGAAACACATGGAAAAAGAGATAAAAAAAATGAGCTTAGATTGAACTGGGTAGCCATTTATGAGGAAGCATTTGGTACATCCAAATCAAGAGGAGTTGCAATAATAATTTCCAAAAGATGCAATTTCATTGTAACAAGTGTGGAGTTAGATGAAAAAGGTAGATATGTAATTATACAAGGTGAAATAGATGGAGAAACATATGGCATAATGAATATTTACGCACCTAATGAAAACCAAAAAGAGTTTTATGAAGAAATATTTAATAAGATCAAAAAAATGAAAGGAGACTATACAATAATCGCAGGTGATTTTAATATGGTGATGGATAGATGGAAAGATAAATCAGATCCATCAATTAGAGATAGATATAATAATATAACAATTTTGAATAAATTAGTGAGTAGAAATGAACTGATAGATGTTTGGAGGCTAATAAAGGGTGAAGAAAAGAAATATACGTATTATTCATCAGTTCATAAAAATTACTCAAGAATAGATTATATTTTTGTTTCAAAGAATATGATACCTAGATTAATAAATACAGAAATTGAAACAATAAAAGTGACAGATCATGCTCTGATGAACTTGGATATAACTATGAAAAGGAATTATAGAGAAGCAAAAAGGTGGAGACTGGATACTAAGTTATTTAATTATAAGGAGATAGTAAATAAAATAGAGAAGGAGTGGCAAGAAATTTGGGATATAAACAATAAGGAAGTAACACAAGATGTATTGTGGGATACAATGAAGGCAGTGGTAAGAGGATTATGCATTAAAGAATCAAGCAAATTAAAGAGACAATTAGGAGAAAAAAAATTAAAATTAGAAAAAGAAATAAAGGAACTAGAGAATGATTATATAATAGATAGAACTAAACAGAAATTAATAATATTACAAGCAAAAAGAGATGAATTAGAAAAGATAGAAATGGACGAAGTTCAGAAAAATCTAATATACTTGGAAAGGGAATACTTTGAATATAGTAATAAAAATTCTAAAATGCTGGCTAAATCAGTACAATCAAAAAAAACTAGAAATATGATTGGCGTAGTTAAAGATAAATTTGGTAAAGAAAAAAGGTTGATGAAAGAGAAATTAAAAATATTTGAGGAATTTTTTCGAGAATTGTATTCAGCAGAAGATAAATCTTTAGAGAACATAGAGGAGTATATTAATGAAAATTGGAAAGTAAGATTAACAGAACAAGATAAAGGATTGATGGAAGAAATGATATCAGAAGAGGAAATAGAAGAAGTAATAAATAATTTAAAAGGAGGAAAATCACCAGGATTGGATGGACTAGGTCCAGAATATTATAAAACATTTAAAAAAGGTTTAATTCCTAAACTAAAAGTGTTATATAATAGTATATTGAGGGGTGAAAAAATTCCATTATCATGGAAGCAGTCACTAATAATATTAATTTTAAAACCAAATAAGGATCCTATGGATCCAGGTTCTTATAGACCAATATCTTTAATAAATCAAGATGCAAAAATCTTGACAGCAATAATGGCGAAGAGGTTAAATAAATTTATTTATAAGTATATACATAAAGATCAATGTGGTTTTATTCAAGGAAGACAGATGGCAAATTTAATAGGGAAAACGATAAATAAAATAAATATAATGGACAGAGATAAACAAAAAGCTGGAATTTTAGCCCTAGATATATTTAAAGCCTTTGATTGTGTGGAATGGCCGGCATTAAAAACAATTTTAAATAAAATAGGATTAGGAGAGAGATTTAAAGGGTTAATAAATCAATTGTATTCACATAATACATCTGTAGTGATGGTAAATGATGGATTTACAGAACAGATTCAAATAACAAGAGGAACGAGACAAGGATGTCCATTATCTCCAGTTTTATTTGCAATAGTTATAGAAATGTTAGCGAATGTGATAAGAAATGATGAGAATTTGGAAGGAATTGGAGTTAAGGAAAAAAATAAAATAAGCTTATTTGCAGATGACACATTGTTGACAATTAAGGATCCAATTGAAAAGATAGATAGGATAGATAAACATTTAATAGAGTTTGGGGAGAAGACGGATGAAATAAATTGGGCCAAATCAGAAATAATGTTATTTAATTATACTAAAGAAGAAGTACAAAAATTTATAAGTAGTAAAAGAATTACTTAAAATAAAAGAATCAATTAAATATTTAGGAATAGAGATTACAAAAAATTTACAAGAATTACAGGAAAAAAATTTCAAGAAATTAAGATTAGAAACAAAAAGGAAATTAGAGGACTACAAAAATATAAAGCTATCGTGGTTTGGTAGAATAGCAGTGGTAAAAATGAAAATTTTACCTAAAATTAACTTTTTGTTTAGAATGCTACCAATAAAAATATCAGAGGAAGAATTAAAGGAGTGGCAAAAGATATTAAATAATTTTTGTAATGGAAATAAAAAATCGAGGATTAACAAGAAATATTGGTATAAAAGTCAAAAAGAAGGTGGCCTGGGACTTCCAAATTTAAAATGGTATTATTGTGCAAATCAATTGAGATATATCATAGAGGGGGTTTCAGGAAAGGGTGATTTAGATTGGTTAGAGATAGAAGATATGAATATTGAGACAAAATTAGAAAATATATTTTTTAGGAATTTTTCAAAGAAAGAAATGGAGAAGATAGAAAATCCTTTTATAAAAAATATAATAGAAATATGGAAAAAAAATAAAAGAAAATTATTACCGAATATATCAATATTAACTCCGATAGTGATGATGGAAAAATTTCCAATAAATTTAAGAGAAATAATAGAGAAAGAAATAAAAAAACAAAAAATTTATAGATTAAAAGAATGGATGAAAATAATGATAAATAAAGATAGAATGAAAGAGAGATTGCAGGAAACTAAAATATCCTGGTTAAATTATATACAATTAGAGCAATGGACAAAGAGTATGAAAAGATATGTTAAGGATTTTAAAGAATATACTAAATTTGAACAAATTATTATTCAAAGAGAAAATATGCAAGAAAATGAAATACTAAAAGGTATTACAAGTGAAATATATAAAATATTAACAAAAGAACAAGAAGAGGATTTTCTTAGAAAAATGTGGGAGGAAGAGATAGTACAAAATATAGATATACAAGAATGGAGAAAAATTTGGAAACAACGTCATTTAAAAAAATTATCAATAAGAATAAAAGAGAATTATTATAAATTAGTGTGGAAATGGTACTTGACTCCAGTGAAATTAAATCAAATAGATGAGAAATATTCAAGATTATGTTGGAGAGGATGTCAAGAAATTGGTACATATATGCATATGTGGTGGAATTGCAATAAGATAATGGAGTTTTGGCAAAAGGTTTTTAAAGAGATAAAAGAGATTATAGGAGCAGATATACCAGTATGTCCAAATATTGCATTGTTATCTATATATGATAAGGTTGAGTGTACTCAAGTAAAGAAAGAATTAATAACAAATTTGTTAACTGCAGCGAGATTAATAATAGCAAAAAAATGGAAAGCAAATGAAAAATTTCAAATAGAGGAATGGTATAACGAAGTGTGGAAAATCGCAATTAATGATAAACTAACATGTAGAATTAGGTTTATGAAAGGTTTGGTTAAAGGGAATGATTTTGAAGAAATTTGGAAAATATTTTTGGATAAAGTTCTGAAAAGAGATAGTAATACTACCCTGTCAAAAGAAGAATGGCAATTTTGGAAAGTGGATTAAATAAAAAGTTGGCTCTGGGGGGTGGGTATTTTTTAGTTTTAGTTTTGTTTTTCTTTTATGTTGTATATTTTGTAATTCTTAGTAGGTGTGTGTGTTAAACTTGTGATTTATAGATTTAAAAGGATAAGTGATGTCAATGTTTTTTTAAAAAAAAAAGTTAAAAGAATTAACAATAGAAATAGATTAAAGGGGATGTGAAAAATATTGAATTAAATGTGAAATTATAATAGTTGAACAGATTTATAAATTTAAGGGTAAAGGTGCAAAATAACAATGAAAGTTAGTATTGCTTAAGAGAAGAGAAAAAAAAGAAAAAGAAAAAAAAATTATTATTTTTTTTAGTTCACTATTATGTATATCACATGGTGTTTAATTTTTTTTTCTTGTTTTGTATTTGTGATTTAGTTATATAATTAATAAAAATTTAAAAAAAAATTAAAAAAAAAGGAATGCAAGGGAATAGGAGGAGAAAAATGGGAGGGAGAGGAGGCAAACATGTGCCTTGTGAATAATCAAATTCGTGAAGGTCAAACCTAAGAACGTGGAAGGAGGATCATATAAAGTAAGTTACTTTTGACCATATTAGGAAATTTGAATTCTAACAGCTGGTAGGGGGAGCAAACTATCAGCTTGTATGTCCAGAGATGTGTCCCTCATAAATAAACTGCTGTTTCAGTTTACTAACTACTTCCATCCAACAAACCTATTTGAGGCCTTTCTCACATTCAGCAACCTCCAAGAACCTCCAAGAGAAAGCAACTGCTTGTGTGCAGGCATGTATGCCAGTGTGAAGGCACAGCAAGATTTCTGACTTAATAGGCTGTGCTAGAGAGTAGAACCAGTATGTGATCAGGATAAATAATAACGTTATCCTATACTGAGCACCCCTGCTTGTTTCATTGCAAGATTGATCAGGAACACACAGCCCAGGAGGCTCCTGGCTTAAGTTTGGGTGATACCAATATTCTGCTGCTGAAGTACAGCAGAAATGAAAAAGCAACAGTGGAGCATACAGGAGAGGAAGTTCTAACTACTTGCTTAGAATGCAAGTTTGCTGGTTGGTTCATTGAAATAATGACCAGTCAGCAACTTTAATCTCTTCAGGGGAGCATTTTTTAGCAGACACCAACAGGTTCTCTGGCTTTTAGAAATATCATATTTAGTGCCTAATACCCCTTCATACCTCTCCACTTAACAGTTAGTTCCAAACAAAGTTGACCCATTCAATCTATGGGATTTACATAAATATTGATTTACCATTTATGAATAGGTTCATTGAATTGGGCCTCAAGCTGAGACTAGAGTTGAATCTTAGCCTCTGTCTCCTCCAAAGAGCTCCAGCCTTTCAAAAAACTAAAATATGTTTTCTCTCTAAATAATACACACTTTGAGGGGAGAAATAAACTTACTTTTCTCTTATGTTTTGAAGCAGGGGCAACCCTACTACTAGGTAAAATAATATGGTTGTCTCAGGAAGCAAACATGACCCTTTTGAACCCATCCTCCCAACCCACCATGGGGATGTGAGAAGAATGGGACTGCAACGATGCTTCTGCATGATGTTGCGGTCCCATCCTTCTCCTGTCCCCAGGTGGTACAATCATGGATTAAATCGTTGATGAGTTTTCCCTGTTAATGGCTGGCAATATTGCTACCATCATAGACTTACCATTCCTGTGGAAGCCCAGGAAGTGCAATGGCTGCACTTCCTGCCCCAGCGCAGCCTGGGAAGGTATGCAACCATGCTGTAGAAGGAAGAGGCATCACCATTGTGCTGCCTTCTGCAGGAAGCCAGCCGGTGCAGGGGGAAATGCTCCTGTCGTGCTCCTCTCCTGGCAGAGCCAATGCTGGGATCCCCACCAGACACCCTTGCAAAAAGGTAGGGTGTGGAAAGGGCCCATGGTAGCAAGGCAGCAACAATATTACTTTGGCTATTCTTCCTGAGTCATGGGGACTTCACAGTCACTATTAGAGAACAGAGTATCATATGCTACACAGATTGTCCTGGATCTGTTAAACTTGTCTTTCACCTTAGGTGGGGCAGAGGAAGATAGTCCATCACCAGTATTGAAATAAAATTCAACAGCCAATCCTGCTAGATTCTGTAAATAAAACAGGGAGAATGTACTATTTTGTTTATTGCCTCTGACAGCAAAACAACTTAAACGAGTGCTGTTGCATTCAGATTTCCAATAAGTATCTGATTTTTTCATGTTAGATCTCCCTATTCTAACAACAACAAGAACAACAACAACAACATAGTACTTGTATCACCAGCCATACTTAGCACATACCTTTCCTTTTCTCATTCTTTTTCTGATTAAACACCAGACTGTGATTTTGTCCTTGGTAGTTCTAGTTTTCCATCATCTCACTGTGAATCTGGAGCTGACAAATGCAGTTCCATATTATGTTCTTCATCCCTTGATGGCGCAAGATACTCGTGTTAAAGCTCCTCTGTTGTTGAAATCTCTATTCTTTCTTTTTAACTTGCCATCACAAATTACTGTACATCCACCCAGCAGATCAATGTCAGGTCTTTCTTCTAATCATTTCAATCTTCAGTGCTTTCTGCATTAGTATTTCCTGAGTGTGGTATTCCAGAAAGAGCACTGGCAGCAAGGAGACAGCAACCAAAGAGCTGATATGTGTAATTCCCTTCTAGAGTCAATAGCCCACTGCTAACCATGATGACTTTGTGAGGAATAGAGAAGTGTGAGTAGTTGTACCTTGACATTAACAGAAGAAAGGCGCTCAGAATGTACATGCACATACAAGCTTCTTTGCACACAAAAGGTAGCATGCACTGAGAACTTGAGAGCATATATTCAATCATGTATAGCTTTTTTAAAGGGTGAAACTTGTTGGTGTGTGCCTTCAAGTTGTTTTTGACTTTGGTTGACCCTAAGGTGAACCTAGCATGGGGTAATCTTGACAAGATTTGTTCAGAAGAGATTTGCCTTTGCTTTCTTCTGAGGCTGAGAAAGAGTGACTTGCCTAAGGTCACCTAATGGATTTCCATGACCCTGTAGGTATCCAAGCCCTGGTCTCCAGAGTCATAGTCCTGTGCTCTCAAACAACTACACTATGCTGGCTCAGGGTGAAATTAATCCGGTAAAAAAGGAAGTGAAAAACATTCAATCAGACCTGATTAACTATGTGCACCACACCACATCCATGCCAAACAATATATTCAACAGCCACACATATGACCAACAGGTTCCTTGATGATGCAAACATCTTTTAAGTCTGTAGTTAATAGACCAAATACTTTTATAAAGATACGGTTCAGCCAAAATCTTAGTTGGAATCACAGACTTTCCTGTATCGAAATATGTTTTGTAAATATTTTGGTTCGGTCATTAAAAATAATAGGATGGGATAAATCTATCAGATTTGCTTTTCCATTCATTTATTTGTTGTTCTATCCCTTTGAGTCATTTCTGAATTTATGGCAATCCTAAGGTGAACCTATCAAAGGGTTTTCTTGGCATGATTTGTTCAGAGGGGTTTTCCATTGCTTTCCTTGAGCCTGGAGAGTGTAATCTACCCAAAGTCACTCAGTGGGTTTCTGTGACCAAGCAGGATTCAAACCATGGTCTCCCAGTATCCTAGTCCAATGATCAAACCACTATATCTTGTTGGATCTCTTTTCCTCAGCTGTTTAAAAATGATCATAAATTATTTCCACTGAATTTATAGAGAAATATATGAATATGGGTAAGCTCTTCTCAAAAATCAAATGATAACGATCTTCAGTGCTTAAATTCAATAGGTACAGCTATGTCCAAGGTTGAGAGGACCACACCGTTTATATAATTTTTATATATTTTGTATAGTCATCACTTGGCTAGTTTCAGCTGTTAGTAGCACCTCTTTGAAAAAAAACTGTGGTTTTTGTGTGACAGTTGATTGAATCTAATTTTTCTAGGTTTTTCTCTTTTAATTTGCCAAACTTCCTTTTTTAAAATAAATAAATAAATAGCTGCTTTAGTCTTTTCCTTTTGTTTTATTACTTTGAGTAGTAATCTGGTTATAAGTCTGCATGTTCTAAATAATGCAATTTATTCTCCTGTCTACCCCAGTTGTCTCAAGTTGCTTGGATACAGGGTTGGATTAAATATGTATTAAAATGTATTAAATAAACATTCACAAATCTTGAAAATTCAGAATATTCAGAAACATTAAAAAATCTTGAAAATCAAAAATTCAGAAACACAGATCTGAACTGTCAATCAGACTCTAAAGTGAGTTAAGGTACCATGCCCCCCTTTTTTTTTACTGTTGCACTTATGCATAAATTCATGGACAAACATACAAATTTTGGAAATGTCCCAGGAAATTTTCCAAAAAACCTAAACAAGCAAGCAACAATCATGTTCTCTTATTCTAAAACTCACTGTTTTGGTCCCATGTTCAAACCTTAAGGCCTGCTTTCCCAATGGTAAGGCTGACTATGGGGTTTTGTGAGTTGAAGTCCAAAACAAAACAAAACATACCCAACTTTTACTTTTATCATATACTTGCAAGTATTCTAAATGAGTTACATCAAAAGGGATAAATTCCACAACCAGGATCTGGATAAGTGCCATTTTTTTTTAAAAAAAAATGCTCTCCCTTGACGTTACTTCAGCCTGGTCTGATTTGAATGGCTGGACCTTGGATGAGAGCCAGTTGGATAATCTCTCTATATGGTCACTGCCAGACAACCATGCCATCTAAATCAGACTAAATAGAGACACAGGACATTATGCTGCTTGTAGATCAGACGTGTGACATCTGATAACAGCTTATTGTTTATTTCTAGAGGGCTGCTAAAGTCAAACATATGGCATTTTATATTCTTGAAAAAAGGCCAGATCTTCTAAGAAATAATGCATTAATCTAGTTATATCCTGCCTTCTCTTAGAACTCAAGGCAACTCACATCTTTAAAATTATAAACAGATGAAAAAGGAAAAAAAGTTATACTGTTAAAAAAAAACCCAAAACAGGTTACAATATTTAAACACCATTGAAGAAATCTTTATGAAATTCATGGGGTCACCATAACTTCATAGGTGACTTGAAGGCACATACATACATTGAATTAAAGAACAATATTAAAACATATGGATTAGAAAGAAATTACACCGCCCAGCTCTTTATCTATATCTGTGTCTATCTGTCTATCTATCTATCTATCTATCTATCTATCTATCTATCTATCTATCTATTCACACACACACACATATACATACGGGGGGGGGGGGAGAGAACCTCCTTAGGTTTAAGAAGCAAGAAAAGGTCTATACCATTTGTTCCTAAATCTTTTTTAGAAAATGGATGTCCTGAGATCTTCATGATCCTCAAACATAGAGAGCTTAGCATCTTACCCAGCATCATTTTCCCATTCCCAAGCAGCTGGGGAACCCATAGTTGACTGTTCCTCCCTTTCCTCCTCTGAATGGCCCATGCAGGCAGATCCAGTATGTGCACTGCCATCCTTTAATAATCTCCTTTTTTTGTGGCAATCATCTTCATACAAAGAATCACCTGATTTTCCTGTGCTGAATATCTTTGGTCCTTTGTGACTTCCTCCATCCAACTTCTCTACTCTTATTTGCCAGGCAGCCACTGCTGGTTACTTTATCTTCTGAATGGGAGCCTACACTTGTGTTAGGTGAACATGACCAATGTTGCCTCTTCTGGCTTCTCCAGGTTGCATTGGGTGGATGGAACATTGTGCCTGAGACTCAAACCTCTCCACCTTCTCAAACAGTCTCTCTAGGGTCTGTTAGGCCTTCTAGTACCAATATGTTATCCTTTCTGGCTCTGTTCTTTCTTTGTTTTTTGCATCTGACTCCATTTGCTAAGTCTTAGGATTCCAATAAAAACAAACTGGAGCCTACAAGTATGATGCCTATGTTCAGCAGTACCATTTGAACCCTGATTCTTCCATGTGAGTATTCCAGGAAAGGAGATGCCAGAAAAGCCATTACCATAGGAAATCATACTTGTAAGAAGAGGGTTGGAGTGTAGACCATCAAAATATTTTGGAGAACTATTTCTGTTGCCTCAATATAATTCATTTTCAATTATTTCAAGTTACCTAAATTATTTTCCCCCTCAAAATTGTAAGTCTGCATAGAGAGTATAAAATAAAAAATACTCAGCCGTCAATATATAATATTAGCTGAAATCCTGTTTGTTTAGTACACCAGTGTAATTCTATGGGTGTAGGTGGTGTAGTGGTTTGAATGTTGAACTAGGAATCTGGGAGACCAGCATTCAAATCTCTCCTCAACCATGAAAGTTGCCTAGGTGACTTGGGACAAATTATACTCTACCAGCCTAAATGAAAGGCAATAGCAAGCATCTTCTCAAAAAATCTTTCCAAGAAAACCCTAGGATTGTCTCCATAAGTCAGAGTTGACCTGAAAGCACACAACCACAACAACAACAATGTGCAGCAGGACAATCAAGGCCACAGTTACTATGGCCAAGAAGATGTCAGGCATCTGAGAAACAGACTGCTTGAAGTTTTAGGATTTTTTTTCTGCTTTCTCTTGCAATCAGCACATGACTCTGGAGAAACTGACACAGTTAGCATAATGCACAATTAGAATTCTGGCCAATGATTGTACATCTCCCCACATAGCTAAGTGTGGGCAGGGAAGCCCATGAGGGAGGGGCAGAGGAAAGTGAGGTTAGTAAATTTGATAGACTTCACTGAGTTGTATTGTTACAATGGTTCAGACATATCCAGTGATAGCACTAGATATCTCTTGATATCAAATTTATTTGGCCTTCACTTGGCCCTTTTCTGCCACCCTGCTCCACGTGTTTGCGAGGCCACCAGACAAGCATGTAAACAGGCATGGCCGGTTAATGGTTGGACATTCCTATCCCCACTTATGCAGGCAGATTAACGCCACTCCATTGCTTCAGGGACCTCTTTTGCAGACACACCTTGCTTAAGCATGACTGTACACAAAGACGCTCAACCTCGAGCCGGCACTCTCGCAATGCCAAGCCATTTGCATACTGGCTACTCTATTGTTAAATCTGTGCTAAGCTGATCATGTAAAACTTGACCTTTCCTAAAGCTTTGTCCCGCTCCAAACTCGCATTGTTCTCACCGAGTATGGCATGGCCTGTAGGCACAATTCACCCTATAAAAAGCCCCCGAGTCCGAGTCCTCCTCGGATCGCTCCTGAGTTTCATCCAGCCTTGCTGTCGGTTTGGCCAGAGAGCTCCCCTCAGCGAACCGTGCTGAGCTTTCTTCCCTGCAATCCTCCGCTTTTCTCCAGGACTATGAGATAAGGTGTCGTATCATCCATTTTCCCCGAAAACTCTCATTTCCACTTTCTAGTTAGCTGTGCGCTTGTGTTGTCTTTTCTGTTGTTTTGTCCTTTAATAAAGATATCATTTTTACTATTTTAACTTGTCTGACCGCTCTTCTGACCTGACCCCGTAGACATTGGGTTACAAGATCCCTGCTAAGTTACCCTGCCTCTTGTTAGCTTAAGAGAGTTTCGAGTTAATTTCCCCATCTTGTGTTTTTGCTTGGTTATTTGGGCGCCCCTCCTGGGACCACCGGAATACAGGGTGACACTACTAGAGAGCAAACTTACCCACCATCAAATATGTATGTCAGATGTGATGAAGCAATCAACCAGCAAATAGGCCTGTAGCTTCTAATTCGGTTCCTTAGGAAATATGTGAGAAGGTTGCTGTTTGTGTACTGGATGTTTCTCCTTTCCTCTCACCCCTTTCCCTATGTTTGCTTTAAATATTGAGGAATACACACACACACAGAGAGAGAGAGAGAGAGTTTTGAGTTCCCAGTGTACATCAATTTGAAACTGAGGCGGAAAAGTGTCCAATCATTCTTTTTTTCCCCCCAGTTTTAATGGCTTACTTGCAAGTTATGTTAAGTGAGCTGTTGTGGGGATGGATGGATGTTACTTCTTTTTATCAATTTGTTTGGGAACTGCAGAGTCATTTCTGACACCACAGGAGGGAAAAGAATGTCTGTTTACTCTGCTTAACATACAGTATGTCACCAAACCCCTATAATTTCTTGCAAGACAACCCTAATAATTACCTGATTTGGAGTTTTTAAACAGTATATTTAGCTGGTATAGTTTTGTAAGTGGGCTAGTAGGTGTGAACACTCATTCAATGGAAGGTTAACATTTCTCATCCAAATCACTCAAAGACTACAGAGCTATCATCTTTGATGTCACCACCCACGGCCAGAGATAAATGCTGTGTTGTATATTCTGTATGACTCAAATCCCTAAAACATCCTCTCTCTCTCTCTCTCTCTCTCAGTATCTTTATCTGTCTCTAATTCTTGGCTGTTTAAAGCACCCATAGCCTTTCTCTTATATTCCAGTGTGTATTAGGAATGACATTAGGTACTACAGTGGAAGATTCTTTCTCTCTGGCCATTTCTGCACTGTGCTGTTATAGTGCTATTATTCCACTGTCAACATCCTATGGAATCCAGGGGTTTGCAGTTTAGGGGGAGATATTTAAAATTCTCAGCAAGAGAGTTCTTTCTTCTCAATGAACTATAAACACCAGAATTCCACAGAATGTTCAAAGTGGAATAATAGCACTATAACAGTATAGTGTAAAAATGCCCCCCTCTCTCTCTCGTGTGTGTGTGTGTCAGCAGTACCAGTAGGACTCATGAATTTGATTTTTGTTCCACTGTGTTAATTTGTCAGAGGAAAGAGATGTTGGTCAATACAATGTGGCTCTTTGGTGCCACCACTTTGAATGGCCAAAGGTTGGTATTGCTGATGCCTTCTTAGAAGGGCTCTGGTGACATAATACCCTATCTGGTCATACAAAGTTATAAACCCCTATCCACCACTTGGAAAAGTACATTTTTAAAAATAATTAATGTTACATATTACTGGTGGCTTCTTTTTAAAAAAAATAAAATTACTGTAATCCATTTTTGTCACACCTGACAAATCATTTGAGGGGGGAGGAGGAATTTGTTCTGTTACCCATTTTGTTCCTCATCACTTCAAAAGAGACCTGTGGGTTGTGGCCTGGTACTTAGCCTGGGCTGCTTGCCATGCTGCCACTGACTCAGACAGCTGATCTCTACATCCTTGTTTGAGATTCTGGTTTGAATTCCCATCTTGTTTTCAGACAGGTAGCCATGACATACAGTGATGGGAAAACATGCTCCCACATATTCAGTTTGGAACTGGAATCAACACACCAACCAACCACCTGAACAAACCAATGCACAAACAAAAGAAAACAACTCACTTAATTTCAAGTTGATACCAACACTGTGAGTATAACAGGCTTGAATCCCATTCTACCCTATCTCCTCCTTAGACCCCGCTCTCAAAGCCCACACTAGAATTGTGGCAAGAGTTGTAGAGGTTGCTTCTTCTGGATCTGTGAGAAAATAAGCTGGCTAGGATCTAGCTGATACCTAAGCTGGATTACATTCCTCACATCAGAATGGCAGCTCCCTGCTTCCTCTTGCTCTCTGTGCAACTGAAAAACCTGCTCCAGAGAGAGGATTTCACCACATTTGGCAGAAGCACTAGCCTAAGTGTTCATCCAGAATTAGCGTTGCTACCTCTTTCTTTCTTCCTTCCTTCCTTCCTTCCTTCCTTCCTTCCTTCCTTCCTTTCTTTCTTTCTTTCTTTCTTTCTTTCTTTCTTTCTTTCTTATGGCTCTTCTCCTCTTTAATACCTACATGCCATACAGGTTCGACCTGATCCTCTCCATAGTGCAAATATATGTGCCTACAGAATTTGGTCAATGCAGAAGGGTGAGAATTTTGTTGTCTTCAGTTTCAGTAAAAGTTCGCTAAGGAGTCTTCCTTGTGGCTTTAAAGAATTCTTCTGAGAAAGTTCCTTGAGTTTTGCGAACTTTTTGTGGGTTGTTCTTGCCACTGCTTGCACTTGTTCTTTTTGGGTGCTGCTTATTGTGATGCCATGGGTCTACACCAGGCTTTGCATGGCTGTTACAGAAAAGAGAGAGAAGAAAGAAAGAAAGAAAGAAAGAAAGAAAGAAAGAAAGAAAGATTGGTCATGGTTTGCTTAGGTAGACAAAACTGAAGGAAAAAAATTCTCCTCTCAGAAATAATTATTTTATAAAGAATTACAGAGTTATAGAGCAAAAGTGCCGCTTCACTGATGTGCTCATACACTATAGCACTATATATTTAAAGAGAAAAAGAAAAGGAAAGAAGAAAGAAACCATTCAAGGATGGGGATTAGATGTTGCAGCTGGTAACAAAAATTGCCAGAAAATACTCTGACAACACAGAAATGTTGTTTGTTTTTTAAAACAAAACAACCCCCCTCCCCGAGAACTAAAGCAGCACATACCACAGCCTCCTGACCCGTGTACTTCATCTAGAAGAGCCCTAAAATTAGCCTATTTCTTCCTTCTAAACCTGGAAAAATCTTCAAGGCTATGTGGCGGAAACCAAACCAAACCAAAGGAACATTTCTTTTATTCCTATGCTGGTCAGTGGATTTCAGACATGTAAATATGAGTGTGGAGTAAGGGGTAATGGAGACTTTGTCCCCTCCATCTGTTGACACCACATAAACAAGCATGAGAAGGAGAGGGAATGATGGGGTGATTTTCCAGGACAAATTACTGTCCAAGTTTGCAAACACGTAGAGGAAATGGACTAATGTAGAATAGTGGAACAATTTGCAAACATTAGATTTGTAATCAGGGTCACTGTTTCATGCCTGTCACTGATTTAACAATGCTGTTGGTTCTTCTAGATTACTAAATCCAGCAATATCTTGCTCTATTTTATTTTTGGAAGCAGGAATTATAAGGAAGTATTCTTTCTTTGTTGTAGTAAATAACTATTTCTATTTGTCATTTAATTTTGAATCCCATGGTGCATTGTTGAAGCATTATATCTTGTAGTTAAGAATCAGTTTGGTGAGGACTGCAGGAAAATGGTGTGAGTGCTAGTAGTCTACCAAATTTGTTAAGGGCAAATAGCAGGACACCAACAAAAATAATTCATGAAGAACTCTGCATGGACTCTGAAACTTATTTCCTGCTGGAGATACACAGAGAAGCCTCATCTCCAGTTATAGCTCAAATATATTTTCTTCCTCCCACTGAAGGGAAATTTCAAGGTCCTGATGCTTATCTCTGAAATCTTCAATGTGACTGAATCTAGGTTGTGAGATCTTCTTCTATGTGTTCAATTCCATTTTCTGAGTTCTGCTTGCCAGTTTCTGATCCATGTTCTATTATTGTTCCCCTGCTCCAAAATCCAGCAAATCCTAGGAACAGAGCCTCCTACTGTATTACTCCTTACCAATGGAAATGGCCTAGTCATCCACTAACAGCACGATCCTGTGCGTATCTACTCAGAAGTAAACTTAAAATTTCAACCCTATTCCCCTTTATCTGAGAGTAAGCTCCCTTGAACTCAGTGGAACTTATTTCCAAGAGGACATAGATAGGACTGTATTGTTAAAAAAATGGAGTGGTTTGCTGTCAAATCACTTTTGATTTATGAAATTTCTATGAATTAGAGATCTCCATGAGCCCTGACCTTCAGCAAACCTGCTCAAGTTATATCTGTATCTACTTTTAGTGAATCAATGCATGTGTAATGTAGTCGTCTTCTTTTCCTACTCACTTCCATTTTACCAAGCATGATTGTCATTTTCACTGAGTTGGGTAGTTTCATGATGTATCAAAGGTATGATTTTGTGTGTGTGTGTGTGTGTGTGTGTGTCAGAGAGAGAGTGAGTGAGTTCAGGCTTGATTTGCTCTCAATTTCATGTATTAATCTTTTTGGCAGTTCACAGTATGTGTAGAATTCTTGTCCACCATATATCGAACAAGTTGGTCTCCTAGTCAGGTTTTTTCACTGTCAAACTTTTATACTTTAAAGATATGCAAATAATCTCTGAACATTATTTCTGCTTTCTTAATATTCATTGGTAACCCTGCTTTTGCACTTTTTCTTTAATTCTCATCAATAGTCATTCTGAGTCATTGCTATTTTCTACTGGTAATATGGACTGGCATCCTACTTAGTATTAACAATGTTCTAAGCCTCATATCATAATATAATAATATTGATATCATAATAATTGGAATTCATGTTTACAGTCATTGTGTCAGTGCAACAACTGAAAGTATCCCCCAAAACCTTTGAAACTAGACAATCCCCCCCCCAACACAGAAGTATTTCCAAGATATAGGAGAGCATGGGGCTGAGCAATGAGACACCCAGCCCATTCCTGGCAGTGAGGTACACTGCAACAATCAGTGACAATGATCCCTGCAGGTTCTTGTCACAACTGTTTATCACACCTCTCCTTTCTGCCAGGAGAGGCCTGGACATTGCATCGCTGAGCACTCAATTCTCCATTGCCTCAGAAATCTGTCTGCCTTCAAAGGTGGGTTTGTGGGGGTAGTATGAGCCCTGGTGACACAGTGGTTAAATGCTCGTACTGCAGCCACAACGCTGTGAGTTTGATCCTGCAGGGCTCCAGGTTGACTCAGCCTTCCATCCTTCCATAGTTGTTAAAATGAGTACCCAGGTTGTTGAGGGCAATTAGCAAAAAACACATAGTAAACTGATTAGGGAGTGCTTTGCACTGATAAGCGGTACAGAAATGTAACTGCTATTGCTATGGTATCAGGAGGAGCATCATCATTGTGATTGTGTCTTCTAATGCAGCATCTTAGTCATGGTCTTATTTGCTGTTACTATTTGTGTTTGGTTCTAGTGAATTTTTTTTGTATTTTTTGGCTGTATGTTTCAATGTTCTGCATTGCATAGAAAGCTTTCTGGGCAGACAGAGGGAATAAAAGTAACAGTAGGAAAAGGAGGGGGTGTAAGATACATGAGTAGTTATTTTGCACCCTTTTTTGAAAATGTGCTGCCGTCACTAATTTTATAATAGTAGTCATCTCTGCCATGCATTGCAAGAAACTTCTGGCAAGTTATTTAGATATCTATGACTTAAGATCTTATAGCATTGTACATTTTAGTGCCAAACACTAAACGTGCAACAGACATGTTGTTTATGTGGCTTTCTCCAAGAGTGTCATGATCTAAGAGTTGGAAGGTATAACATATATATTCAAAACACTGATTGATTCACTTGCCAGATGAATTAAGCAATGAGTTAATTTCCCAATTGCTTTTAAGAAATGTACATGATGATGTGAGTATCTCAATATTTGATAGCTGATGAATTGCTATGTAGTTAGAGTGCTCTCTCTAAGAATTCTAAATACTCTTCCATAAGATGCAAATCCCTAGATTTCAGAGGACATTGCCCCAGGAATCACAGTGGTTTTGTTATGTGAAAGGGCAGTCAGAAATTTAATAATTTAATAACTTAATAACACTGATGCTTCCAATACCTTTAGAAAGGTAAGTAAACTCTGAAAGACTCAGATGGTGTAACCTCTTCTTGATTCAAATGGGCAATATTTTCTGATCATTCCCATGTTCTCCTTACAAAGTTGTCTTACAATATTTGTTTCTGCCTTTCTAGTACCCCTGGGTGAGATCAAATTCCACATCAGTTTGATAGTGCTAATGAACAACAAATCTCCCTCTTTTTTTGCCCAGTCCATATTTTTTTTCCCCTCATTGAATGTCAAATTGTGTTTAGAAACTGGCTAGGAATGAGTTCATCAAAACCATCTCCATGGAAGAATAAAACAGTAATTGCTGGAAAAACCTTGTGGATAGGACATGGAAAGGAGGAGTAGGGAATTTCCCCCAATTTAGATTACATTTTCTTAGATTTTTAGCTTTGGAGTGCTCCTGGATGCATTAATGTAAGCAGACTGAACAGGCTGCTGGAGATGGATGAAGTATTCTGTTTGAGATATAAAATATCACATCTAACAAATAAAAAGTAATACAGAGAAGTGAAGGAATATCTTGGAATATCCATGAGATACCATCTCTGGCTGGCTAGGTGGACCCAAAGTCTAAGTCTGTTGTGTTCTTGATCTGGTTCAACTACGGATGACCATCTCTTGATTTTCCTACCCTTGAAAACAGGCAGCGTCAAGCAATATAGTTAGACTATTGAGGTCCAGGTTCAAATGTGAGATCCAGAGTAATGATACTTTATTAAGACAGAACATTTGCTATGCTATGCTTGTTTTTGGAGATAACGACTTTGGTTTTCATATTCTGTTAAATATAATCTTAAAAGTGCTTCAGTTGTGTTTACTTTAAAATATCTTGTGTAGTTATGCTGTAATACAGTAATTTGCAAAAGGGATTCTGAGAAATCTCATGGTTCATAGCAGTTATCAAAATTTAATTATTAAGATAATAGTGGCAAACATCCCTAAAACACAGCATACTTCCCCCTTTACTGATCCTATATGTAATGTGCAGGTTCAAAATAATACAAAATAATACATCCAGGGGTGTTTTAGAGTTCCCTCCAAATTCTTGTCCAGTAGCAGTTGAACAAGCAATGTAATACAGCTTCTTCAGGTTAATATTCTGGATGTTCTTTCCATAGGATAGATCCTACCACAGTGAAGCAGCTCCCATGTTCATTATCTTATCTTATGTGTGAAATGGATGTAGGATTAGCCTCAGTTGATGTGGAAGAACAGTAAGTTCCTATGAAGGCCCAGTGAATGTGGCCAGGACCCTGTATGAAACCAGTGTCACCCTAAACAATGTCCCCCTAAAAAGTTCATTCCACTGAGAGTTGTGCTGTTTCTCAGTAAAGATGACTTTCACAAGAGTGCCATAAAGATGACTTTCAGAAGAGTGCCCATTAGCTGTTTGTAAACCACTGTCTCTGGGGATTCACCTCGTTGAAAAATTTTTAAGCTCAGACACAGCTTTGAGAGGCATGTTTTCAGTTGATTGATATCTTAAAATTGGCCTGTTACTACCGCATGCGTATGTTTGTCATTTTTCCCCTTTTTCCCAGGTGCAAAGAGGGCTACCAAGGAGTTCGCTGTGACCAATTTTTGCCGAAAACCGACTCAATCTTATCAGATCCAAGTATGTCAAATGTTTCTTTTTTTCTTCTGTGTTTGTTACATGACAGACAAAGCCTTTGCCATAAAGAATGTGATCTTTTGCTTATTGTCAAGATTCCATTATAACCCATTCCAGAAGCTTGTATAGTATTTTATATAATCAAATAAGCTACATCACTACATGTGTTCTACGTCACTATTTTATTATATTTTACTCTGCTAGGAGGAAAAGTTACACAGAATAAAATATCCAATTTGAGGTAGAAATTGAACACAGGACAGGAACATTTGGGTTTGTTCTAAAGCAAAACAAAGCAAAATTCCAGCCCTTATATACTAGCATGTCATTATGATTAACTTGTCATTGTGTTTGTCATTATGATAATAATGCTTGCATCATGATAATAATGCTTGTCATTACAATGAGGAAGATAAGTTTAAAGCTTAAAGATAAGTTCAGGGTTTTGTGGTAATAGAAACAGTTGAAACTTGAAGCTGAAAATTAAATCTCCTCTCAGCAGAGGAGAAAATGGAATCAAATAAATGTGAGGTTCATGGAAATAACAATGTTTTATCATTATATCTGAAGTGTGCCTGTGTTTATAGCTGAGTTTCTCTTGTTGCTGAATATTATTGGGTTAAAAGGGTATTTTAAGGGCTTGTTTTATTGGGTTTATAGTTTATGATAGATGCTTGCCCTGAGCATGGGAAGGGTGGGACGTAAATGTCTCAATAAATAAATGTGGAATGTGTGTAACACAATTCATGACATGCAAATTAACTCACTATAAAGGAAGCATGAAAAAAGGATTACAAGGTCCCTTTTGCCAATGCTTCCACTGTGCCATGAAATTCCTCCAATTAGTCTTCCCCCCCCGCTCTTCTTTTTGGTATAATGTCAGTTACTATATAAAGCTGAACACATTTTGGGGTCCCTTCTTTTAAAGAGTCTAGTATTTATTTCTTCCTCTTAGTTGTTCATTCTTGGTTTTGTTTTTTGTATGTTTGCAAAGATTTTTGGGTGGAGGTGAAATCTGTCTGGACGCAACTTGATGTTCCATTCTCCTGTGTGTCATGTGTTTTCCAAACGGACCTGATTCCCCATTCATTGAGGAAGGGACACAAGTATAAGAAGTAAGATAGTGGGTTATGAATGTTCTACTGATCTTTGTGGCATGCACCTCATAAACATTTCAGCTAAAGGTGCACTTGCAACAGCCTTTCCTTACCTAGTGCTCTCCAGACGTGTTTGACTACATCTCCCACAATCTGACTGTGGGTCTGTGGAAGCTGTAGCTGATTGTACTTGGAAGGACCAGATTGGAGGATGCTGGCAGAAGGCTACTATTGGACGTCTTTCCTGCTGACTTTGCCTGATCTAGAGTGTCAAACTTTTTTTCCTTTTCAGATCCCAACGTTTTCATTCTCCAGTTCTAGTCACTGATATGCAGAAATCTGATCTGGAAACTGCACCTTTCAGATAAGGCGCATGTATAGCTGTCAAGAGTTCTGCTTGACCCTGAGAAATTGTGTCCCTGATCCTGGGAGGTATATTTTTGAAGCCAGTGATAGTTTGGGTCAGTTGTAGAAATTTAGCCATGGAGTGATAATGGATAGGGTATGAGACTTGTACTAATGGAAATACATGCTGATCCAGATACAGAGAGAAAGCTAGAGTTTGATTACGTTTGAAGGCTCAAAGATTTCTTTCCTCTCCATAATCAAAAAAGCCACAGAAAATATCAGATGCAGCACCCAGAGTTTGCATATATACTTGTACTGTCCGGCCCACTTTTAAGACAAATTAATATATGAAATTCTCAAGCCATCATTAAATAAGTGGTGGTAGGTTGATGGTCTGGTCTTCCCAACATGATCTATTCAGTTACAGCTGGCTTCAACATGTCTTTATGTTCATTTTTCTTTGAAGTATTCCAAACTCTACCAGATGCATTTTTGCCACACTGTTACCCTCCTTCTGCAGCCCCACCCCTAGAGAAAGCTACTCTTAACATTCAAGACATTTTTTCAGAACAGTATCCAGTTTTATCCAAAAGGCAGCAGCCAGAAGTTAAAACTGGCACTTTGCCCAAGTATACATAGAATTTCTACACATTCAGACAGCTTTCCACAATGTCGTACTCTTCAGACGTTTTGGACTACACCACTCAGAATTCTTGACCATTGATCAGGCAGGCTGAGGTTAATGGGAGTTGAAATCCAGAACATATGTAGGACACTAGGTTGGGTCAAGCTGCTTCAGACACTTTTTATTCAGACCCATTTATTGATCTAATATGAAACCTTAAATATCAATATAAAAATCTCTATAAATATTTACAAAATAATGGAATGTTTATAGTTACCAGGCAAACATCTGAAATCATAATTCACAGAAAAATAATTTTGGGAACCAAACATGCCTGTCCACAAACAAAATTTGCATCCAAATTGTGTGTGAGATATTAATGTGAGGTAATCTCTGAGAGGAAATCTGGTTTTGGGCCTTCTTCAACAAAGCATATTTTGGATGAAGACGGTGGTTACCACAAAGTTTAAACGTACTGTTGTTCAGTTGACTTCTGTTCCTTTAATTTTTAATGATTTGTTTATTTATATGTATGCTTTTTACATGGCTCTGCTAAACAATGTATGTGTACGTATGCATGTGTATGATGCTTTAGAAACAGGCTAAAGCCTTTTTAAAATTATCATTCTTGCACTTTTTCAGGAAGATGAGCTTCCATCTTCCAATGGGCATTTTACTTGACTCTCACATTCAGATGGATAAGGGCCATTCTGCAAAACAAAAACGTATGCATTGGTGGCACATTTGAGACACAGAGAGAAAGCCAGGGAGAGATATCTTCACAATTTTTTTTTCTAATATATAAGGAAAATACTGGTTTTGTTAAATGAAAGTTCTGAAATCCAATGAACTCAGGCTGAAGTGAAGGAAAGAGAACAAAGCTGAAGATGCTCAAGGTTTTCTGTAAACATTTTGCAGTGCCGAAAATTCTACCCCTTTCCTAAGATTTATTTACAGTCATGAAAAAAATGTGTTATTATTCATTTCATCTGTCCTCTGTGACAGTATTATACAGCAGAAGTAGTATAATTATATCTTGGTATGATATTGCCCCACTTACCTTTTAAGTCTTGATTCGAGGGACTTCCATCTTAAATTAAACCAAAGAGAAGGAAGTAGCAGCAGCACTTATGTGCGGGGCAGGGGGACAGAACTGTTCCAAGTTATTTTGTTGCTTGAAACAAAGTACTGGTTGGTGAATATTTCTTTCATATTGGAGGAAGGACAACATCTTCCACTGTACCTGTGGGGAGCAGACTAACTTATGGAGCACAGTGCAGACTTCCTGGCATAAACTTCTCTGTCTTCTGGCAACATACACAAGTCCTCTTTTTCCGACAGCACATGCTGTCTGAGGCAGGTGCTGCCCAATGATAAGGCTGGTTGTGAGGTAGGGAAATGATCCTTAGTATATAAGCAGAAATTGAGGACTGGGCAGCTGGTGGCTCCAAGTTCATGAATTTTTAAGAAGCTATCCAAGAAGCTGAACCTATTTGAGGGATAGTGTTCAGCCTCCTGGGTGATTCCTCTAAAGTTCACACTAAATCCTGGAACAGACTAAAACATAAGTAATGAAGATAATCGTGAAAAGGTATATATTTGCTTAAACTATTTTTCACATGAAATTCTCATGATATGTCATTTTCACCAGCTGTATTAAGTGGAGAACATTCTGTTCTTCCCTGTAAAAGTATGGTGCTCCTGCATGTAGGCATGCATTTGCTCACATCAAAACTTTTTTTAAAAAAATGTTATATGAATGAACAACTGCATGAAACAGGCTTTGAAAAAGAGCACCTTTGAAATTCAGCCAATGTTGGGGTACCATCTTCATAGAGTAAAGGGAAATACAATGTGATGTATACATTGTGTTGCACAACTCTTGAATTTCTGGAGTAGGAATGCAATTCTATCTATCTATCTATCTATCTATCTATCTATCTATCTATCTATCTACCTATTTATTTATTTATGTCTTTATCTCTTTTGCAAATATTCCTTAATTTATAACATCCACGTCCTTCTTCATCTTACTTTCTTACCCCATCCCCCAATTAATAAATTAATAAGCGAAATACATATATGTCACTGTCTATCACTGTACCTCTAATGCATATTCATTGTATTAAAAATTGGATTGTATATGATTAACATTCAAAATGGTCTGCCCCCCCCCCCAAAAAAGGATCATATTCAGGATTAAATCCAGAGCTTGCACAAGTAGCATAAGTAATAAAGAGTTTCCAAATTTCTTCAAAATTTTCTTCTTTAACTTCTCCCCTTGCTAATATAATTTTATATGTTAGTTTTTCTGATAGTGCTGTAGACTACACTCAATTTGTCCACTTCTATATTGGAAGATTCTCAAATGTTTTCCTTGATTACACTATTTCTATGCTTGCAGCACTTAACAACAGTGTGATAAGATCTTTTATTCTGCAATATTTCAGTTTCATTTTGAAATATGGAAATTAACAAAATGTATCCTTTTGATTTAAAAATGTAATTATGCAACTTATTTTGTTTTTTTCCAACAATTACTACTTTGTTATGAATTAGCCACATATGTTGCCAATCTCTTGTTTTAAGACATCTTTATCAGCTTAGCGTCAACAGCACATTATTGATTTTGTATAGTTTTAGTGGGTAATTATACCAATAATTAATTATTTTAATAGATTCCTTCCTTCCTTCCTTCCTTCCTTCCTTCCTTCCTTCCTTCCTTCCTTCCTTTCCTTTCTTTTCTTTTCTATGCCTGGGCAGATACTTATGTATAGGGTGGAGTGAGAAGGGATGAAATTCTTGACTAATTCTCTTCTTGAAGGAATTATTGAGTAAATTTTGCAAATTTCTTCTCATTCTGAGAAAGTGTTCAAAAACTGCAGTTTTCAAAGAGTATTCTCAGGTCAGAAATTATTTTATTTTGCATGGGGGATTTTTTGCACAGAAAACAGCAATTTCTGCACAGTGTGAATCTCATCTGTGCAGGATTCTTGTCATCAGGATTTCTTGGCAATTGAGAAACATGTTTTTGATCCATATTTTTGAATAGTTTTGAATATTCTTCCCATCCCTTTTCCAGACCCACAGTTCACCTAATTAGACCTACAGTTTCTACTGTGGATATACATTGTGGCCATTTCTGCACAGCATCACTAAAACATGATACCTACAGGTTGTAGTTGTTTCAGGGGCCGTGATTCTGCACGACGTCATAGCCATCCAGTAGCTGACCTGTCTTCAAACATCCCAACAACCCCGTATTTCAACACCAGAAATTTTTCTAGAGTTGAAATACAGCATTCTAGTGATGCTTGAGAATCAGCCAGCTACTGGATGGGCAACATTGCTATGCAGAATCGCAGCCCCTGAAACAGCTTCAACCCACAGATATTGCATTCCAGCAATGTCATGTGGAAATGGCTGATAGCATTTGGCAGCATAACAAAGGGCTGCAGTAACACTAGGCATGTAAATGTATGATTTTGTTCTTGCATGGAAGAATGAGTGACTTTCAGGTTTTCTCACAATGGGTTTAACAACAAGAGGTTTTGAACATTTTTCAATGATTTTCCTGTCTTATGATACACACACACACACACACACACACATCCATCCATCCATCCCAAGGTGGGAAAGGTCATATAGAATAAAAATCATTTGTAGAGAAAAACTTCCTTTTGTAACAAGTGCTTTTAAAAAAAAAAAGTCCATAAATGTGAAAAATCTCCTAGCAGTTGACCATTTTTATTTATTTTTTTAAATATTTTTATTAAGAATTTAAATTATTTAAAAAAAGAGAAGTGGATATACACCAATGGTGGTTGTATCCCACTCCCCCCACCCGCTTCCAGACTTATATTCTCCAGTTGAGTCTACTGTATTTCTATTTACATAGGAGAAGAGCAATTACATTTCCGTTTACAAAGAAAAGATTGGTTACATTTGTTTCTTTTTTACATTTCTTACACATTTATGTCTTTATCCAGTTCAAAACTCCTTTCCATTCCCTTTCAAAGTTCTGGATAGGTTTATTTTTCAGAGAGAATGCTAATTTTTCGGTCTCTACCATATCCAGAACCTTTAATATCCACTCTCCTTCAGTTGACCATTTTTAAATTAGGTCTTTTAATGTATTGAGATGCCTTTTCTTATTAAGTACAAGAAAACCTGGGGTCTTTTTTATATCCCAGTTGGCACTCTGTGTTCTTCAAAATAACTGGGTAATGAAGTTGCAATAACGATAAGGTAAAACAAAGAAAATCATTAGGAACCTTTTGTATATCTAAGGAAGATTTTGTCCCTGCTTTGTTTGGTTAATGTCATGGATTCACACCTCAGAAATTAAGTTTGGCATCTGAGCCCCTCTGGCCTCTTTTGTATCTAACCAGGCTGTTTGTTGGACCATACATGCATGTGTAACATGATATAATGCTGTCACTGTTACTCTCCCATCCTCAGCAATCTCTTCTGCTTACATGGGCAAGGTGAGTGTTCCAGTAATTTGTCAGATCACATTTACTGGCCTCAACCTTCTGCATTTAAACATTCATGACTCTTGATGCCCAAGGAAAAGAACATAAGTAAGAAAAGTCACCTGGTAGTGGCATTTGGGGATAACCATGGAGAACACTCTGGACTAGTAATTAAACTGAAGATAGCTTTGACTTGTAACACCATAACTGTGGCCGTTTCCACCCTACACTGTTATAGTGCTATTGTTCCACTTTCAACATCCTGTAGAATCCTTAGCCAGAGAGCTTTTTGGCCTCAATAAACAACAAATCCCAGATTTCCACAGGATGTTGAAAGTGGAATAATGACACTATAACGGTGTTGTGTGGAAATGGCCTGTATTAACCAGTGCCAGGCCCAATATCTTCCACCTCTTGGTGTTCAGATTTCTGTTTTACAAAAGCTGTTCAAGGAAAATGGCTTTTTAATTGTACAGTACTTTAGGACTGTTGTTCTCCCTTATTGTCTCTGCACAAATAGATGTTAATTTCAAAAATGTTCAGCCCCTATTTCTATACATTTTTTTCATGTACTATGTTGGCAAGCAAGTAACTCCTCACCTATTCCACTTTCACATACAAGAACAAAATATTTCAGATGTCTTCTCCCTGCTGGACAAGATTATGAGAGAGCTTGTACACTTCTGACAATTTTTCAGATTTTAGGACTTGTTTTGTTAACAGTCTGTAAACTATTATGCATAAGGGTCAACAGTTGTACCAAAAAAAAAAAAAAATTTCCCATGTGGTTTTTACAGAAAAGAAAATGCTTTGTTTGCTTCTGCTAACAAAAATAAGTGCTTTTTTAAAAAAAAATTGGTAGAGTGAAAATAATGCTCTACCTGACAGAGCACAAGAAAATTTGCAAACATTGTTTACATTACACTGTAACATCCCACTATGAACAGAGAAAAGATCACTTCTTGCAAGGACATTATATACAAGGGGAATTTTTGTGTACATATTTTTTGCACTTTTCTTCTTTTTTATTGTAATTGAGTTTTCAGCTTGCACATGTATATGGAATTATAGCATTCAGCAGAGTCAACTGAAGCAAAAACAAACAAATTCAAAGTTTGTGTGAGAATGCATGAAGTGCTTAATATACAATTAGTTACTGCTCTGGGATCATACAGAAAATCATATATGTTGATTTACTGGGCTCTTTTAAATCAAAATGAGCTTCTTCTTTTTTAAAAAATAGATTTTTCTTCGAATTTATCTTCAGCGGAACTCCTATTTTCATCTGTATATTATTCAAGGTATTTATTAAGTTTTAATAATTCATTTCTTCCAAATCATATGATGAGTGAGAGACTATACCTTAAAACTTTTGGCATTTTCCCAGCCAGTTTTTTTAAAAATCTATCTATTAAACCTTTACTCCCAGAGAAAGAGAATTTGTTACCATCATCCCACCTATGCAACAGAATCGACTCAAGGGCTAAACTGAACAAATCAAGACCTGAGCTCCAAACCCAAACAAAGGGGGACCTTAACATTGAGGAATTTGTTGTTGGACATTTTTTAAAGCTACCTCAAAACACTCAAATTAGTATGTGGAAGAGGTTGTGGCAAATAATACCAAGCTCAGTTAAGCTGTCAATTCCAGACCCAGAACCACTTAAAGCCAATTATCAAGCAAATAATGCTTTATCAGAGACAGTTAACTCTCCAGAGCATAAATTGAAAACAGCCTCAGGTTACACTGTTCCAGTTCATACAGAAAAATCAAGTTCATCTCTTCTTAGAATACAAGTTGTAGAAGTTGAAATAAACCCAGTGTTTTTCAACAACTCAATATTGGTTCTATCTGACCCACCTTCAGAATCAGACTCATGTAATTTTCCAGAATCCAAAATAAAACTGTCTGTAAATGGATGTGTTCAACTGGATGTTGGAGGTGCTATTGACTTGATTACATTTGACAGTTGACAGACAACTACTGAGGAAACATCCAGCTGTAGTATACCACCCCTTAGATCTGGTCATGCTTTGGACTTACCCTTTCCTGGATGTCTACAATTAAGCACCTCCCTACCTACTGGGTTGCCCTCTAATACGTTGCAGATGAGAAGCTCTAAAAGAAATTATCCATTTGATAAGACCTCTATTCGTATAATTTCTTATAATGTAAAAGGGCTGGGTCTCCATCTTAAAAGAGCCAAAATTTGGAAACAGTTGAAACCTTTATGTCCAGATGTCCTTTTTCTTCAGGAAACCCACAATAGAGGATCTCAACCTGCTCTCCCGGTTGCTGAACTAGGAGAGCAATATGTAGCAGGGGATACAGGCAGGAGCAAAGGAGTGGCCATAATATTCGAAAGGGTTTAGACTTGTCTATGAAAACTATTTAAAAAGACCCAGAAGGATGATATATAATCTTCAAGGTTCTCTTCTTGGCTGCTCTGTCGCTTTGGCCACCTTCTATGCTCCTAACCTTGACCCCAATGCATTCATGTCTTCGTTTCTTCAAATATTAGTTGATATGCAAGTGGGCGATGTCATCTTGGTGGGGGGGCGATTCAAATTCATTTCTCAATACGTCTCTAGATAGGTCAGCTCCCTCTGAGAAGGATAAATTATCCCAGTGTTCTAGGCTAACCAGGATAGTAACAGATAAGGGTCTATTGGACCCATGGAGAACTATCTCCCCGACTGATAAAGATTACACATTTTATTCTCCAGTTTACAATTCCTATTCAAGGATTGATCACTTTTTCATTTATAAGTCATTTCTTCCCTCTATACAAAATGTTTCTATGAACTAATACTATACTCTGATCATTCCCCCTTAATTTTGGATTGGATTAGTAATACTGAATCTCTACCCTCCAAAATTTGGAGATTTAATTAAGCACTTCTTCTAAATGATCAGTTTAAATCTCAACTTCATAGCGTAATTAAATCTTTTTATCAAGAGAATAGGACCAAAAATATGTCTGAAGCCCATCTGTGGGATACTTTGAAAGCAATACTGAGAGGACACCTCATACAAGAAGGAGCAAAACAGAAAAAAATCAGAGAACATAAAAGAATGGTCCTTATGTTGTTGGTAGCTCACTTAACCCATGTTCATAAATCTACATTTGACATGTCCACTTTTAAGATCTTATTAAAGAAAAAAGCTGAACTGGAAGAATTAGATTTGAGGAAAATTCAAACATCACTTATGTATACTAAGGCATACTATTATGAACATAACAATAAAAAATCCAAGTTACTATCTAGATTAGTGAAAAGGAAAGCAGAAAAAAGATGGATTGCAAGCATCACTACACAATCATCACATCACAATCAAAAATTTTTTCTTCAGAATTTGAAAAGTTCTACACTAATCTATGTTCATCTGAACTACCACCAGATCTCAATATAGATGGCCTTGCCCAATTACTCAAATTTAAGAAACTGAGTGAACAACATAAAACAGCTTTAAACAGACCAATTGAGGAATCTGTGGTCAAAATAGGCATCTAAAAGTTGAATTCCAGGAAATCACCTGGTCCGGATGGTTTCTCAGGGGAATTTTACAAACTTTTGATAACAGAATTGACCCCTCATATAACACACTTATTTAATGAATTATTAGGTAAAAAACCTAACTCCCACCTGGGAGTTAGAGAACTTTCCGTATCATACCCATTCCTAAGACATCTGAAGAGAACCCATCAGTTCAAGCATTTAGACCAATTACCCTCATTAATCAAGACGTTAAGTTGTTGTCTTCCATTATGGCTAATCAACTGAGCTCTTTTATCGCTGAATACATAAATACCGATCAGAGAGGATTCATGCCTGGCCGCAAGCTTGCAGATGCTATTCAAAGAGCAGTTAACATCATACACCATTCTAGTGAATCTCATATTCCCTTGGCGATGCTTTCATTGGATGCTCTAAAGGCTTTCGACAGAGTGGAATGGCAATATCTTTTTATGGTTTTAGAGGAAATGAATTTTGGGGACGCCTTCATTGATTTTCTTAAAAACACATATGAACAGTCAGAAGCTGTAATTAACATTAACAAGAAAGATTTGAAACCTATACCATTGTGGCGTGGCACAAAGCAAGGTTGTCCCCTATCACCTATCCTCTTTGCTATTGCAATAGAACCACTGGCTGAAGCAATTAGACACCATACTAAGATTAGAGGCCCCATCATCAGGTGCACAAAATAAATTTATATGGCGATGATATTCTCCTCTTCCTTGTAGAACCAGATCTTTCTCTTCCAGCTCTTTCTAACCTTCTCAGCCTTTTTGACAAATTCTCAGGCTTCAAAATAAATTTTCATAAATCTAAGATGCTTTGTTTTAATGCTTCTTTAACTACTGAATGGAGATGGCAGAAAATAATGAATTTACAGTTATGTTCATCTGGTTTTCAGTATCTAGGAGTTTTACTAACAAAACAAATACCCCAAATGTTGTATAGAAATTATAAACCATTAACTAAATGGATTAAGGCCAAAATTAATCATTGGAAAACATTTACCCTTTCCTTGCTGGGCAGAATTGCTATAGTTAAAATGTTCCTTGTTCCAAAGCTTTTTTTTCTCTTTCAAACCATCCCATTAACGCCTTTGTCCTCATATTTCATAAAATGGCAAAACTTGATTAATAACTTTATTTTTGATAGTAAGAGGCCTCGGTTTCCACAGACAGTTAAATACTCACAATCTCAGAACAGTGGTCTTGCCATTCCAAATGTACAGCTATACTTTGAAGCTTTCCAGATTTGCCAACTAGTTCAGCTAATTATAAATGATCAGTCTACTAAGTGAGAAGCATTAGAATTAGAACATGATCTTTCTGAAGGATTGAGAATTATATTCTCCAAGTTTACCAATAGAGATGTTAGAAAGGTCCCAAACCCATGTTTACAAACTACATTGCTGACATGGAAAAAATGGCAACATGTTCTTGCACCTTATCCATCACCAATCATGCCTTTCATTCTCCACCCAAATTTCTATTTCAATTACAAATTTTCCCAATTCAGAGATTGAAAAGACAAAGTGTTGTTTACAATTCATGATCTATTTCACAATTCCAAACTGAAATCAAGAGATGAATTGATACAGATGTTATCCCCTGACCCCCCTACATGGTTCCCCTTGTATCAAATACTTAGTTTCATTACCAGACTGGTCTGTACAGGGGAACTTCCACGCAGTTTGTCCCTATTTGAGAATATGTGTTTCAAAAGATCTCTCTTTGAAAGGGTTGGCATAAAAAATTAATAAATGGTTAATCAATGAGACCTATGGCCGAAGTCTTTTGAGTAAATCAGGGTGGGAAGCTGAACTTGACATTAAGATATTGGATGTAACCTGGTTGAACATTTGGACATCACCCCCATATAAATCTTCCACAACCAAATTTAAAGAGTGTACTCTTAAACTGGTCCATAAGTGGTATCTTACACCTGTTCAATTGAGTTACATCATGAAAACAGCATCATCTAGCTGTTGGAGGGGCTGTGGTTCTAAGGGTACTTATCTCCATATGTGGATATCTTGCCCTGTTGTAGCCCATTTTTGGTCGGAGGTTTTGAAAATTGTTAGTATGGTTACAAAGCAAACAGTAACTGCTTGTCCTACCTTCCTGCTGTCTTCAATATATGACTTCCAGTGTAAACAACTGAACCACAAGGACCTGATTAATTTCTTTCTTATAAATGCTAGATTGGAAATTGCCTCCAATTGGAAAGTAGGCAATTTCTCTATCAACAGATGGTGGGGAAGAATCTGGGATACATGGCTGTTGGAAAAGCTGTCGTATAATGGAAGGGCAACAAAAGGTTGTACTATACAGGATAACTTTGAAAAAATATTGTAACCTTTCATTGGTTTTATGAATGACACACCATATGTACACTGGGCTCTCATGCGGTTCAAAACTCTAGTTGAACACCTCATGGAAGTGATTTTTGTTGTACCCTTTTTTCACTTCGTATTGTCTTTGTACCTTTTTTTACTTTGTATTGTCTTTTGGAGTTTTAATAAAAATAAAAAAAAAGATTTTTAAGGGGAAAGCTGAAGGAAAGAAGAAAACGGTAGTTGATTAATCTACTTGTAATCTTGCGGGCTGCTGAGGCTGAAGTAGAAGGTTTGTTCATACTTTAGCAAGCTTGTTGCTTATTTGACTGGATATGTTTTCTTGGGTTTTTGCATGTAGATTTTAGTTTTTTGCTGAATATTCTGGAGTCAGTTGGGGAACTAAGGAAAAATACTTCTCAGAGTGGCTCTTCTTTACAACAAAGTGAGTGAGACACCTGGAAGAGACAACTGAGTGGCACATGGCCTGCCCATTAGCTCCTAACCTAGTCTGATGATCTCAAATACTGCAGAGGATGTTGCGCTATAGGCATGGTTGAAAAGCATTTCAACTGACATTTCAGTTAGCATTAGTAAATGGAGCAGAAGTGAACAGCATCTCCTACTTTGCCTCAGTCACCAAGTATATTGGTAGGGTTCTGACACTCCCTTTATTATCATCTTTCTTAAACACTCTGTTTGTCCACCCAAAGAAGGTACTTCCCAAAACCAAGCATTGAGAAATGTGTGGTTAATCCACATTTTCTTTTCCCAAGATGTTGAGCTTTTTATTCAGTGTCACCAGTTGCCCATGGTCTGAGTAGTAGGTGGACTTCATCTGTCATTCCAGAGTGAGCCACTACTTGGATCACTGGCCACCCCAACCCAATGGCATATCCTCTCAGAACATGCACATGAGTGTGGTTCCTGTTAGCAAGTAAAATCAAGCCTGCTGCCTCACCCCTGTGTCTTTCCCAAATCTCAAAGTAGTACAGTGAAGAAAATCAGAGAAAAGACAGAGAAAAACAGTGAACGTTGTTGCAGCCTACAAAGAATGGATCTGACTAAGCCTTTGCCAGAATAATGTCAGCTGTTTATAAAATAGTGCTCCAATAGTGTGGCCATCACCACCACCACATGCCCAGTTTAACATTACAGGGGAAAGCAAGGTAGAGTGACCTTTCCACACAGAAAGAACTGAAACTACCTGTGGTGACAAATATGCAATATTTATCAGAGTCAGGTTGGTAGAAAGGCATTGCTTTCAAATGAAGCACACACAATTATTAATCCACCCACCAATACACACAGAGACCAATTACTTTAAAAGTCAAAGTAATCTAATAGATAGAAAGGTACAGCACTGGCAAGACTGGCTGGAGACATTTTGTTGCCTGAGGCAGAACAGCAAATGGCATTGTCCACCACAAGTTAGTCTGAGAAGCAGTGAAGAGCAGTTGGAGGGGACACTTGTGGTAGAAAATCCCATAAGTGCCTTTCCTTTTCTCTTTCCCTGTTAGTAAAAATAATTCAATAATAAATAACAGGCAATTTGCTGATTTTTCATAATGACTTAAATGAGCTGCTTCAAGTAGTTTCCTCATGTTCTGTACATCTTTAAAGGACATCACTACATGCAAAAGGGGATGTACAGATAGAAGAAGAGGAAGACATTGAATTCTGAGAGTGGATACCCTTAAAGACAGAAAAATTCCAGAGAGATGGCAAGGCAGGGGGCAGCAGATGTGACCAATATGCCATTTGTCTCAACTAACATTTGTTTCAATACCTTTTAGTAATTCTGACAACTTTCAGTACTTCTGTTACTGTGACTGAAATCAGTGGGCCCAGCCCCATCAGCCACTGGTGCAGAAACTTCAACAAAACTTGGCCTAGGCAAGGATCCTCACTGACCAGGGCACATAGTCTACTCACAGGACCCCAACCTGCCTAGTCACACTTAAAGCATCAAAGTTCAATGCTAACTGAATCCCTGGCCAATGAAATGTCCTCAACTCATAATGCCCTATCTGACTGGTTATACTTGGGGCCAGCCACAAGCTTGCTAACTCTAAGGGCCTCCAAAAATGTAGTAATGAAAGCTGACCTAAGCAGAACTGCCTCATAGGGGGAATTAGAGATGGCTGGAAGGTGCCTAACCAACTTTTGTAACGGTTGGAAAGAATTGGCTCTCCTTGCATCAACCTTCCTAGGCGCCAACCTTTCCCATCCTGCTACTGCCTTCCTGATCAAGAAGGAATCATAAGGGTCCCAGGACCTTTGAACTTTGCAGAAAAAGGAGATGCCAGCCAGCTGAATAGACATGGACCTCGATGTAATGCTTGGATTTTTATGTTGTGTTACAAAAATGAAAGATCTTCTCGGAAGCCAGACCCTCCGTGTGGTACCCTTGACTCATGCAAAATGCCTGAAACCTGCCCACCACTTTGCCATGCACTCTCAAAGTTTCAGGAGCCACTGAGTGCAGTACTCCCTGCTCTGTGCTGGTTTCCCAAGCTGCCACAGGTCATCTGAGAAGGCCTCTGGTTGCTGGTCTGCCTCTGGTGCCAAGAATCACAACCTGCTTTCCTAAAAGCAAGACAAAGACTCTGTGATACCATTATTGAGTCCTGGAATGAAACAGGCTGACAATGTGATGTTAGCAGACAGACAAAGTAATACCAGCTTCTTAACCAACCTCATAACCCTCACTGAGCAAGATGATTGACCTGTTAATGACACTAGCAGTGGCCTGGTTGCTCCCCTTCTGCCCACAAAAAAACGTTTTTGTTTCTTTTCTTTTCTTTTAATTAAAGTTCAAGTAGTATAAACAGAGTAATTATAATTGTCACATATATAAATAAATACATTAAAAGCATAATTGGAGAAATGACATATACATTATTAGAAGAGCAGGAAAAAAATTTTTTCCCCCAAAGTAGTCTAAACATTACAAGTTGAGATATGATCTATTGTTATAGTATGTACTCTCTACTTGTCATATGTACTCTCTACTTATACTTAACCTAATAACTTATACTTCTGAAAACTTTCTTTTGATAAATTTATATCAATTTAAATAAAACATGATACCTCTATAACCCTAGTATTACATAATTGTTGTTATTACTGTTGTTTTTTCTTTTTCCTCTTCTTCTTTTTCTACCCCCCCCCTTGTTTTCTGCTAGTACGTATTGATTTCAAGTCCCACTATTTTGTTCATTTAGTCTACTAAATTACACTCTACATAACATATTATAATGTACAAATAGTGTGGCAGGCATAAATTAAGTCATTTGACACTCATTACTACACTATTAAATTCCCCTTAATAAGCCTAGTTCTAGAGATTGCATATTAAGAATATATATATATATACTGCCCCTTACTCCCTTTTAAATATAATTGTACTGGAGACCATTCAATCTCACATTCATCTTTAAAGTTCTCTTTTAGTATTGAGTTAAAATATCACAGTTTCTCATTTCCAGTAATATCTATAATCCATTCCTCTATTTCTGGTATTTTATCTGTCTTCCAATACTTTGTGTATACTATTCTTGCTGAAGTTATCATGTACAGAATAATGCACCAGTATTTCTTTATCAAAGTTTGTTCTTTTTCTGGCAACATGTTTAGTAAGAAAAGTTCTGGTAGGAATGAAATGTTAGTGTTCAGGATTTCAGATATTTTTTTATGTACATTTTTCCAGTAAGTCTTGGCACACAGACAAGTCCACCACATGTTTAAGAAGGTTCCCTCTACCTCTTGGCATTTCCAGCATTTATTATCTGGAATCTTGTATATTTTCTGTAGCTTTGAAGGATTTAGGTACCATCTATAGAACATTTTCAGATAATTTTCCTTCAAGTCTTGAGACAATGTAAATTTTTGGGTTCTGTGCCAACCCTTATTCCAATCTTCCACAGCTTATCATTAATAAGGACCCAGTAAGCATGCTCACTCTGAGAGACCCTCTTCCTAAATGCAATATCATGTTTGCTTGCCATAAGTCTCCTGCTAAGATACATGCCTTAATCAAGTTGGCAAGATGATTAAACAGGTACCCATTAAGTACACCATTTGCACCATTCCCATGAATACAGTGTAGCCTGCTAACCAATTGCTGAATGCCTGTTCAACTTCTACACCTTTCCATTCCTTCCCTACTTTTCCTGTTGGATCTGGGCATGCACCCTTCCTCTTCTTCCAGTCTGAGTAGTGAAGAAATATCCACATAGTATCCATTAAGGATTTTTCCCGTGGTCCTTCTATCCAGATGGATGCCTGGTGCGTCTTTGTGGTCCCTAAATGTATCTAGCAGACAGCCTGATCCTTCTTCTATATTGGTCTCCCAAGCCACCCTGACCCCCTCCAACATCCTAGACCCCCTTGTTTCCATCTCCTGATGGCCCATTCCGGTAGCCCGGGGACATGCACAGCAGCACCCCAATAATCCTTCCAGTCCTCTCCCTGGTCTTCGAACTCAGTTGAAATTCCTTCACTGTCTGATTCCTCCTTCTCAGCATATCTTTTCCACTTTTTCTTTCTCCTACTCCTACTGTCCCACAAAGACTCCCCATCTGTATGAGAGGAACTAGGACTGCTGCTGCTTGAGGGTTATTGCTGTCTTTGCCTTCGTTGCAGCCTGGCCCCCTACTGCCATTCCTGCCTCAGCTCTTTCATGCTTCCAGCTTTGCTCTCAGGTGTAGACACCATTCCCACCATCCTTGATTCCAACTGCTCCACCTTCTCAACTAATTTCTCTTTTGTCTGTGATAGGCGTTCCCATATTGCCTTGCTGTTGGGGACCACCAAAGTCACTGAGGTGGAGGCTGTACTACTTTTGCTGGGTGCTTTGCTACGCACTGCTCCTGGGACAAGCTCTGACCAGGACTTCCTTGTCTTTCCTGCTTGACCTCTTGTCCCAGAACATGTGTTCTGAGCAGAATACTTGGCTTTCCTGGGAAGCATGATAACTAAAACAAAGGAAAGTACCCCAGATATGAGTTGTAGCTGTCTGCTGGTTAGCTCAGGTCAGGTAGGGGCTAAAGAAATGGAGAATGTGGGTGTGCAATAGCCACCCAGAGACCTGTGTGCAGAATGGCTCCATCTACCAAGAAGGAGGAACAGTTGGCTATGAAAAAGTTGCCTGGAGGCAGGAGAAAAAGTACACCCACCCAGGAATTTAAACCACAACTAGCAAGAAGAGAAGGGTGCAGTAGTGCTCCACTTGATGTGGTGCCCTGGCATGCCCAGGGTGGCACATGAAAATGCATCCCACTGGGGAAAGAAAGAGAGTGTGTGGTCATACTCTGCTGTTGCTGGTACCCAGGCATGCCCAAGGGAGCATATGAAAAAATGTACCCCCACCCAGAAGCAGAAAGGGAGATGTTGCGATGGTGGAATGGTGCCCTCACTAGTGGAGGGATCTTGGAGAATGCCCTGAAGCCAGTAAAAAGCCACCCAAGGTGGCACAGAGCCCCAACAAGCCTCTCACCTCTTGGAGTGACAACAGCTCTAATAGCCCTTAAAAGGCCTTTTGGCAGTGATATCAGCAAGCATGCTGCCTCTTAAGCCATTTCTGAATTAGCGTGTTATAGTGCTGTTATTCCACTTTCAACATCCTGTAGAATCCTGGAGTTTGCAGTTTAGGGAAGGCCCCTTCCTAAACTGCAAACCCCAAGATTCCATAGGATGTTGAAAGTGGAATAACAGCACTATAGCAGGCTAGTGTGGAAATGGCTAAAGTCGCCACTTACCTTGCTGCTTCTCACTTGGCTGCTTCACCTTCATTATTCTTGCTGCCCATCTTTAATGCTGCCTTGCCAACATCCAGTGATGAACTGATTGGGAGCAGGGAGAAGATGGAGAATTCATACTCTAGTATCTGACCGAAGGAAAGAATATCCATCCAGGCAGCTCTGGTCAGGCCCCCAGCTCCACCAGCCAATGAATTCAAACCACAGGTTAAATCACTGACTGTTGGTGTTCCCCCTTCTTAGGAGGCTGTGTGGCAGCACACTACCTTCTGGGAATGAGAAACACACAGAACTCACTCTCCAGTCCCAGCAGAAACTTCAACAGCATATAACAGCACCTCAGCTTCCTGAGTGAACCAGAAACAAGAATAGAAGCAAGCACATCTTGCTGACTTAAAAAAAATAGCACTGAATGGAATGGCAAGATCCATACAGTATAAATTCCTCCTTCTCTGGTTCTGCTGTACTTTTTTTTCAATTGTTGCTAAAAACTCTGGTGGAAGGTGATCTTGATTCAATCACCACAAACACTGCTGCTTAAATGTTTTGGAATGTTGAAGTGAGTCCCTCTTTGCTTTGTTTGCTTGCATATTGTAACACAACACAAAGCAGTCTGCATAGAGACCAGTTACTACCACAAAAATATGTGCGTTAGGGGACAGGTCCACAAAATACATAACGTTTTATACATTTTTTTTAAAAAAAATCTCACAAAATTATGCAGGAACATAAAATGAGGAAAATGAGAAACAAATAAATAAAAAAATGTGTAGATTCATTCATTGCTGTAGAATCCATGAATTTTTCTTTGACCTTGACTCCTGCTCCTGTGGCCACTTTACTATGCGTTGACTGTGAGCACTAGCTATTTCATTCAGTTATAGCTTTCAATTGATGATTAGCCAATTAATCCTTCCAGAACCCTGTGGATTTTGAGTATTATTGAAATCTGCAAAGTGTTTTTGAAGATATCAAAGAAAATTCAAGTATAGTATCCTCAACATGAATAAGATAATCACAGTAATGAACTTACTTAAAGGGTAAACTGTTTTAGCAGCTGTTAAAGACACCTAATTCACATAGATAAAGCAAAATAAAATATGCTGCCTTCTAGAAATCATTAGATAGCTTAGGGCCCCAGCATGCATCTGTCAAGTCCTGCTACTCTGTGTTGCTCAAGAAAACACACAAATGATTTCCGTGTTGTTTATTGGAAACACAACAGGTCAGTAACACAAACATTGCTGGAGTTAAAACCTTGCTTCAGTGGCTATGTTATATAGCAAAACACATTAATCCATCAGCATCTTTTCCCAATGCTCATTGGTAGTTCTTCCAGGTTCTTCCCACTTCCTATAATTGCCAAGAAGGGTTTTATTTGGTTAAAGCAACTTCTGTCTACAGTTACTTTGATCTTTAGAAATTATTTCCTGGTCTTTGATAATTTAATTCCAAATGCCCCCCTTGCATTCTTCAGTCTAATCCTTGTAAATCACCCTGTGATTGCTATAATCTAAGCACAAAACCAAACGTTATTTACCTATTGTTACCCTGATTTCTGGGAGTCCCTTGAGGGACACCTAAGTGCACTCCAAATTACAAAGTTGGGAATTAGTCAAAAGAGCACAAGCTAGCAATATGAGAGGCAGGGCAACATAGCTAGATCTTTTACCCAATGTCTACGGGGTCAGGCCGAGTCAAGGAGCAAACAGAAGTAAATAAGAATTGTTGTTTTTATTAAAAGACAGCCAAACAAGCGTATGCAACACACTCACACAGAGAACTATAGAAATAAAAGTTGGAGTTGGATAGAGGGATTTTTAGAGGAGGTTTTGGTATGAGAGATACTACACCTGTCCTGAAACCCAGGTAGTCAGAAGAAGAAGTTCATGGAAATGGAGTTTCTCAGCACATGGAGCTGAGGGGAAGGCTCGCCAAACAAAGTGGCAGCAAGGCGGGATGGAAGCCAGGAGTGATCCGAGGAAGCTCTCAAAGCCAGGGGTTTTTATAGGGGAAAATGTGGCTGTAGGTTAGTCCGTACTTGGGGAAAACAATGAGTCTCAGGCTGGAGACAAAGCCTCTGAAAGGTCAATATTTTACATGATTGAGTTAAGACCGAATTGTCAATAGGGTAGCCAGTATGCAAACATGGAGTGCTTGACATTTGAGTATTCGGCTAGTCAAGCTGCCTGCTCGAGGCAGGGAGTTCTTTGTAAATAGCATGCATACATAATGTGGTACTTTCCTTGAGGTCTCCTAAAGCAGTGGGTTGGCTATTTCTGGCCTGCCTGTATTTGTTTGGAATATTATAGCGATTAGCAGCCATGCCTATATGCGAGCTTGTCTGGGGGCCTCACAAGCATGTGGAGGGAAAAGGGGTATAGTAGGCCAAATTATTAATATCAAAATGATATCTAATATCCCACAAGTCCGGGCTAGGAACTACAGTAACACTGTGCTGGCCAACTGTTATTTATTGCCCCCACCAATAAACAATCCTGACCATTTGGTCTTTAACACATCAGCCTACACTAATTCTCAGTTACACCGTTCCCTTTTACACTCAGCATTTCTACACAGCTACACATGCCCCCCCCTTCACAGATCTCTACATGTCTTGGAAAAATGACAGCATCTCTCACATACATCTATGCATGCACATACAAACACATTTTTGTACTATTTGAAAATTAACTGATAAATCAATGTGCCTAGATTCTGCATGTGTAGATGCTTTGCATACACCCAAAGAAAAGAACTTTTTGAGACCCAGACTAGTGTAGAGGTTTGGTTGCTGGACCATGACTCTGGAAGATTTGGGTTTGAATCCTCACTCAGGTGTGAAAAGCTATCAGGTGATCTTGGGCACATCACAGTCTTTCAGCCTTAGAAGGCAGCAATGGTAACCCTCCTGTGAATAAATCTTGCAAAAAAAAAAAAAAAACTCTTTGAGAGGTTTACCATGAGTCAGAGTCAACTTATAGTCACATAATAAAAATACCTTTTCAGAGATTTTGTCTGACATTCTGTTAATTCACTATGCTAGTGGTTGCCCTTTCCTCTGGGTGCATAGAGGTAATGGGGAAAAACACATAAAATTGTCCCACTCCAAGCAGCCTATTTTTCCAATGCCTTACATCCTTGGCAGCTTATGTGTCAGCAGCTTTCCCTCCTGCCACCACCACCTATGCCAACATAATTACACCAGTGTAGTCCACCAAGATGCTAGTGGGCATGGTTGACTTCTGTTAACTACTGTCAGTGACCAGCCAACATTCATAGACTATTCCCTTGCCTTTCTTTTCATCTTTTTCTTGCATTCTTTCTTTCTTACTCTTTACATTTTAGACATTCTAATTAAAAAAATAAATTTTAAAAAATGAATGCTGCAGATAGTCTTACACCAGCTCAGAAATAATCAGAAAGCAAAGGACTGCTGAACTGCATAGATCTGAGTGTATATTTATGAGGCCGAGGGAGTGTATTATAACCTGTCTTGCCTTTTTACAGCTATCATACAGTGAGAAATGGCAGATGTGGTATCAAGAGTAGGTTAAGGTAAGTGAGGTAAGATCAAGACCAACACTGGAAAGTTAAACTGCCACCATTCCTGCTTGCTCAACTCAGTCTGATCCAGGGGAAACCCAGATCTTATAGGACATTGTTGAGATTTCTTGACAACAAAACCTGTACCTTCTGTTCCCACAAATTCCCAGCCAAAATGATATTCAATTTTTAGTAGCAATAACCAAGCAGCCAGTGACTAGATTTGTGTTTTCAGGGGACATCCAAGGCTACACTTATTACTCTAGCATGCACACTTTCTTGAATTACCACAGCATTCTTTAGTGATGCTATCACATAACCAAATGTTATTGGATGTGTACAGTAATGACTTCATTTCTTAAATTTATTTTCCAGAACATTGATAATGTGGCTTAAAGTTTCATTAATGAAGGCTATTATCCCTCCACCTTCTCCTCCTCCTTTCTATGAACATGTAGAAGTTGTGTTTTAGATGTGAATGTTCACAATTCATTTTAGATGTGTTGTACAGATTGTACAACTGCATATCAGAGAACAGTATCTTAAAATGACTAATATCCCATTATCAAAATGTACATTCAGCTGCATGAAAGAAATTCTGAGGCTCACTGACTCAGAGCTAGCTAGCTCTTATTGAATCAGAGTATGCATCTCTTATCTCCAGCTTTCACATTGAGCTCTTTTGCTGCTTTGAATGTGCTTATTGAGGCCTTTGTTATTGCTGTGCCACTACTTTCACATAGGACTCTGGTCAGACATTCATTCAGATTCTCTGAAATAAGTGTCATGTTCATTAGGAACAGTGACATAAGTACCTCATGGAGTTCTTATAAATTTTCTTTCTTGCCTTTATGTAATGCTTACATATGCATTGCCAGGCTTTCAGGAATAGTCTCAATCTCCTATGAAGTACTATGATTAATATGACCTATAATCTTTTATTGGAAGGAATGGGAGTGTGATAGATCTCCTTCTCTTCAGACTGGCCCCACGGTTCAAAACTCTTGGGCTCCTGTCACTCACCTTGACAGCCTTCCCTCTGGATATTTGGGCCTCAAGGTGATCCCTGCATGGACCAGTGGATGTGGTACTCTGTGAGATCACTGTGGTAAGGGTGGCAAGAGTCTCCATCAAAACCTAACAGGACTAGGCAATTGTAAGAAAAGGTATAAACAAGTAGGAGTTTATTAATATACAAAGAGATCAAACATTAACCCTTGAATTATTTAACAATTCACAGCTCTCCAAAATTCTATTCAGTTCTTCCTCCAGCTGATTCCATTACAACTTTTTCCTATCTCTATGCCATCTTTCCTCATCTCTCTGCAATCTTTTCACTATGTCTATGCCATATTTCCCCTATCTGCCTTCCATCCGAGACAAACCTCAGTTTTATATCTTTAATCTCCTCTAAGCCCCTCTTTACCACATTCCCTAAACTGTAATTGGCTGGCTTCAACCAGATTTGTCCAGTGCCTCCCTTTACAGGAACTTTTTATTGGAAGGTTGTTTTTGTTCGTTTGTTTGTTTGTTTGATTGTTTTTGAGAGGAGGTTGGGCATGCACACACATCTTTAAATATACATATGTTTAAAGTGATTTTAATATAAATATTCTTCAAGCTTTCAGATTTAAAAGATGAGAAGACAGAACGCCTACTGGTTGGAAAGCCAGCCTACAGTTTTTCCACAGTGGAAGTTTTTGGTACTCGGGCTAACATGAAAGAAAAGGTGAAACCTCCTTCCCTCTTTCACATTTGTAGAGCTTCTTCTCAGGTCTACTCAGTTGATGGGTGCCATTACTTCTTCTCCAGAATGCCTGGTAAATGCATAGATGTGTTATATGTGATGTCTAGTTTGGCCTCTGGTGGGAGGATGCCATGGGCATATCCAATTCTGTCTCTCTTGCAACTGTTGAAGTCCAAGTCATTGTCTAGAAGCAATGAAGGACTAAATTGGGGTAAACAAATTGAGGATTAACCTAGAGAAGACAGATGTTGGTCAGCAGGAGAGCTAACACAAAATTGGGATTACAACTGTGTCTGGATTTGGTTGCACTCTCTCTGAAAAACCAGATTTACAATGTGGAGGTGCTCTTGGACTGAATATTGCTCCTGAAAGACACTGTGGATGATGTGACCAGAGTACATTTGTCTAGCTTCTGTTGGTATGACAGTTGTAGTCCTTTCAAGAATTATCGGAGTTTTTTTTCCAGTTCCTTCATCTGAAATATAATCTGAACACACACACACAAATGCCCCATAATTGTTGCTTCTTTTAGGAATCAAATTAGTGAAGGATTACATCCCTAACTAGCCATGTCAGTGATACATGGTATGGCTTATACCTACCGATAAATGTATGTCCGTATAGACTTATTTACTCTTTTTAAAGAAATCATTTATATTAGTAGTCACCACCACCACTACTGCATCATGTTGTAGTGATATCTAGGACAGTTTTACTTCATATGAACAATTGCTTCCCTTTTGTTATAACAGAACCAGTTTTTCTAGGTTCTAGCATTACTATATATCCAACAATGATTATTAGTGTTGAAATCATGGTTGCATTTAAGAATAAATGATTGAAATTAGCCAATCAAATTAATTTTTTTTTCTGTTAAATGGTGGACAATTTAGAACAAATGGTGCATTGTCAGTCCAGAACTAGGTTCAGTCAAGCTGTAGTCAGTTGGTAGTGAGTCAGTCTGGAATTCTACAGTACACAAGGTACCTTGAATAAAATTGTTGTCAAACACCAAGGCCCTTTTTGCATGCAGTTTCTGTAGCGCGAGGGCCCCTTGAGCGTCACATAAATGGGAGCGTTGATCTGTACGATGCATTCCCATTCACGTGGCACTCATGAGCCTAAAGCGGGACGCGCATGCATTTTCCTATTTTTGGCTCTAAGCCGAAAATACTGTGCGGTCGCGCAATGGTCCCGGGGCCCTCGCACACTTACCCACATGCGGTGTGTCAAACGAGCTGGGCCGGTTGCGCTTCCTCCCCCAGTGCAGCCTACAGCTCCCAGCCTGCACTGTGGAAGGAAGGGGTGGGACACTAGCACGACGGTCACACTACCAGGAAGCGACCTGTGGGACGAAGGAGCGGGGAAGCGGCAGCGTTCCAGATGAGGCTTTTCGCGTGAGACGCCCTCCCCAGTCGCACAAACGAGTAACGTGCGAAAAGCCTTCAAGTCAGAACATGCAGGGAAAAAGAGGATTATTCATAAGTCATACATTGTATTAGCATTTGAACTGTTAATATGTTAATATTTGTCAGAATAGCAGAGATTTCAGAACTTGCCTTGTGCAGAGTAGCTGAGTATTTCAAACTGGATTATTTTATTCCTTTTGCTAAAATGGTTCCTTCTCATTTCAAAGAAACTAATCTTTCAACCTCTTTTCTTGAGAAGATCATTTGGCTATTGAGATTGGAATTTCTATCAAGTAAACAATCTGAATTCATTGTTGAAAGATATTTAAAATGAAGGATTCTTCCTACTGCCCAGACTAATTCTCATTTGAGTAAGCAAGATGGTGGGAAGTGATTTTTCTCTGAATATTCTTCACCCCACAGAATCAAACAGGTGTGGTAATTGGGGAGAAGAACACAAAGTCATCTTGAACAAGATGATTATATGATTGATGAAGAATCTTTAATACTTTGTTTTTAAAGAAAATATACACCTATGACCCTTGCAAGAATAAAAGCCACACTGGGCCTGGAGATAGAAGGTACCCACCACTTCCCATGTAGAATATTGAAGTGATATTTATAAGATAGAAATAATTTCTCCTTGAATGTACCCTTGTACTTTATGGGGTGGCTTGAGATCTAAGCAAGGGCATCAGCCATTACAAAATGACTTCACAGATAAATAAGCTTTAATTGTTTGGCAGACTCATATGGATGTTCCCAATGCATTTTAAATAAACTGATTTTATATACTTTTGTCTTGTTTCCCATTTACACATTATTTTCCTTGCCTATGGAATGGACAAGATATTTTATCTTGGTCTGCAGAGAATTAGGCATTTGTGACAAGGATTTCAATATGGCTTTGCTGCATGGATGTTTAAGAATTAGAAATGTTGGATGGGTTGTTTGTACCTTTTAGATGTTTGTGTGTGTAGGCATGGACACAAAGGGAAAAATCACCATGTTTTGTGCAAATTATGGAAACCTAAACAAAAACAAATCACTCCTCTAATTCTTCTTTTGAAGGAGAAAATTTTTGTAGAGGTTTCAGATCTGTGGGCAGCCTTTCTTAACAACGAGAACAAAACACCTTTGTTTCAAAGGCTGAAAAATGTGACTCCTTGGGTGTCAGAAAACCCTGATGAGGAGAATCATGGATAACAAGAATCTTTAGCAGTTAAGGCTTACTCTGTGCAAACTCTACACAAGTGTTTTGTTTTTTCTTGCTAAACCCCATGTGTTAATTTTGCATGAAATAACTCCTAAACTGTGAAAAATCTTCAAAAGCTGCACTATTTGTGAAGACTTTTTCACAGCAAGAAGAAAATTGCTAAAATTGCCTTGTTGCTTCCTTTGAGAACCAAATTAGTGAAGAACTGTGTCCCCAATAAGGTGCCACAAGCTATTTCTTTCTGTTAAAATTTTTATTTCCAAAGAGGTGTGTATAAAGGGTATGCTGGTCAGATTAATTTCCAAACTGAAGATAAAACCAAATAGGTACATTCTTAAAGTTTCCTTTTATTGGTAGTGGTATCTCAAGTTGCTTTAGAATATAATCTTTTCTTTCTCAGTCTCACCCTCTCTCTTTATCTTTGTTTGTCTTAGTTGTCATAAGATGTGTCCATTTTGCATACAGTGGAGGCAAACTTACAGTGATAGTCAAAGCTTTATCCATGGCAAGGTTATGTGACCTCACTCATGACTTTATAATGGCTAAATCTGAAATGAAAAGGTTATCATGGCTCTTGCCTCCATGCAGCTTGAAGCTGGCACTCAGTAGCAGTATTACCTTTATGTTTTTAACTGGCATGGACTTTGGGATTTAGATAAGCTTTGGCAATATGTCATGAGTCTATGCTAAGACAGTCACAGAATGGGTGAGGTTTTGCAAGAGGTCATGGAAATCTTATTTTCTTTCTCACATGGTTGATATCTGGATTTAACAGACTAGCTACTGATGGATAGCAGATGCTTTAATATATTGTTATTTCTTTATTTCATTGTTTTAAGTTTAAATTGGCATTACAATATTCTTGTCTGGTACAATATGCACAATATTTACATTTCAATTTAATATTTTAAATATTATAAATATTATCATTTCAAATTAAAACAGCTAATATTTAAAGTTATACAATATTTATAATCTTTATAGTCTAGATTTCAGAGATAGCCTGGAATTTGGATCTCTGAATGTAGATCTTTGAATGTAGATCAAAGAGTTCTGAGCATTTTGGAATATAAAATTATACTATTAAATTAACACTTCAGAACCTGGTATAATGAGTTCTGTTTCTAGAACATTAGACTTCTAGACTTCTCTCAAAAAAGCATAGAGGGCTGTTTTGTTTTAAATGGCAGACTCAAAATACTTATAGTGAGTAAGAGAGAAGCGGATAACGCACTATAAAAACAAGTGCCTACCTGTAAATGCTTAAGTTAATGCTATGAGGTCCCTGTGAGGGTTTTTCCAGCCCTTATCCTCACAACTGTGGGGATGTCCACTCAGGGAATCCCACCAGTACTACCAACTGTGAGGGTTCATCTCAGGCAGTCCAACCACTATGGCCAAATATGGGATTTCTACCCTTTAACCCACCAAACAAGAAGACTTCCATGGTGCTTACCACAATTACCACAAACAAGAGCTTTTCCTGATCCCCACCTCTGTCCCAATGTAAGGACTTCCGCCTGTCCCACCTGTGGCACACCAACTGTGGGGACCATCTGAATGTCTTCAAATACCTACAAAGACTTGTGCAACTACTCTCCTCCTCCCCTCAATAGATAATGCTTCTCTATATTCAAAGTTTACCCCACAGACACCTTGCTCTCAGATAAATACCATTTCTGGATTCCAAAATTATATAAAAATAAAGCATAAGTTAAACATATCAAATCAGATTAAATATTTATTAAATTCAAAACTCCACATACCCTCTTCCACACTGCCCTCAAACCAACTCAGATAAACCATAACCAAAAATCTCTTTTCTCACTCCAACCCTAGTCTAACTCAAAACCTTTATCTGACTGAACTTTCAACTGTCATTCACCAACTTTATGAAAATCTTCTCAAACCTTCCCCCAATCAGGACTCACTTGAACATTCTATTCTCTTCCCCTTCCCAACAGCTCCTTACTTTATACTCTGATATATAACCAATAAATTCAACTAAACTCCCAAACACAAGTCCATGACATCACAATCTGTCACTATTTTGCATCTCATTCCTAGACTCCACCCTCCCCAGCATTCTCTCTCTTCTCCCTAGTAACCAGCCATATTCAGTCTTTTCTATCCTCTTCTGGCTAATTAGACCACATGATGTTCACATAGACCTTTTCCGTACTTTGATGTAGCGACGGGGCAGAGCGTCCTCCGGCGAGGACATTTGCACTTAGGGGCGGACTGACTCTGGACTACTTTATGTATGTCCGGACTTCAGCCTGCTCCAGAACACCCAGAACTGGTGGCTCGCCATGCTATTGAAAAGACCGCTTAAAAGAGGTCTTTCAATAGCACAGCGCGCCCCACTCCATCACTGTGGTAATGTGTAGATTTGCAGGCTCACACCAGCGTGAGCCTGCAAATCTTCCAGAGGCGGACTTCCAGCTGGCGAGCTTCTTTGGTTGGTGGAGAGCCTCCACCAACTGGAAAGTGCCATTTTCGTCCCCGGAGCAGTGTGTAGCGCGGCCATGCACTGCTCCGGATCAGCCTAGATCAGCGGAGGGAGCGCCCAGCCAGGTAAGTATCAGAACGTCCCGTTTTCCCCCCAAAGTGCGAAAAAGCCCATAGTTTGTTTGCTTCTTGTTCACCTCCCCTGGTGGACTGCTGCCTGCTCCAGACATCTGTACTCCTTGCAGAAACAAGCCCCAGGTACTCAGGCAGCTGCTGGCTATTGAGAGAATAAAAGCTGCTGTGGAAGGCATGCCTCCAGCAGGGTTGTTGCCAAAATTGGTGACACCAAAAGGGAGATTGCCCCTTTCAGGAAGCCACTTTAGGAATGGAGCAAGGATGAGGGCTTTTTCCCTTGGTTTGAGAGGGGAAGGAATGCATTTTTCCCCACTTCTCTTAAGTTTTAATAAGCTGCCTCCTGGCAAAAGAGAATATGTTACACAGAGAGCATGGCAGGGGAAACAGCCCAGGGAGCAGCCGTTATAACTGTGATGGGCAAGGGAGATATGGCTTGGGGGGACAGTCCTGTTATTATGCTATTAGGGAGAACCACAAGGTGTTGGTTACCTCCAAGCTGTCCCTCACTTCAAATAGCCTCTGCACCAGAACCCTGGACTGAAAATGTTGCTGCTCAGTTCTAGGTCAGTGAATGGAAAATCATTGATCCAGGGTTTCTTCCTAGATGATCGTGCCAACCTGACTTGTATTACTGAGACATGGCTGGATGAAGCTGTTGGGAGGGGGTTAACCTGTGGAGTCAAGAAAGTCCCCTGGTTTAAAAGCTAGCTAGTGGTAATGAAATGTGGGAGAGGGAGACTAGAGTGGCATTAGTGGAAGACTCAGAGTGAATCCAACTGAACATGGGCTAGAGTTCATTGGCTGGCCTATGCCTATGAAGTTGTACTTCTCTGCAATCATTGTGTCTGTCCAGTGCGGGCAAGCAAAACTGTCTTGAATGGTCAAAGGCCTTTTACATTCTGGCCCACAAGAAGGAAATAAAGATTGCTCTACAGCCTGCTGTGACAATTTTGCAAGACCCTCTGTATACAACATCAACTGGATTTACTTTGACTTGGATACTGTAATTGAGATAGGTCCAGTGGATGTAATCTTGGCACCCCCTTGTCCTGCATTATTGTATAGGTTTCAATTTGTGCAACCTGAGGTTGTGGACAGGATCCTTGGAGGAGGTAGAGCCACCACATGTATACAGGAACCTTTTCCCTCCTGACTTCTGAAAGCAGGTAGAAGGGGGCAGGCTAAGTGGGTAATACCTCACTGCAGCAAAGAAAATTTCCATCCTGCTTAAAAGGGACTGTGGTGATGCTGTTACTAAAAAAAACCCTCCCTGGATGCTTCCATTCTGAATAATTAATCTCCAATACTCCATTTTGGGGCAACATTCTGGAGCATGTGGTGGTCTTGCAGCTCCAGGTCTCTCAATGAAATGGATTATCTAGATCCATTTCAATCTGACCTCAGGCTTGGTTGTGAGATCGAGTCAGCTTTCCTCACCTTGGTGGATGATCTACGCAGGGAACTGTACAGGGGTAACATGTCTCTGTTGATTCTTCTGGACTTTTCAACAGTTTTCAGTACCATCAAATACAGTATCCTTTAAGGCCGACTCTCTGGGATGGGACTTGGGGCATTGTTATGCAGTGGTTCTGGTGATCCCTGGAGGGATGAACTCAGAAAGTAGTGCTGGGGGACTCCCTGTTCAACTCCCTTGCCACTGGCCTTTGGGTTCCGTTCTGTCCCCCATGCTGTTTAACATCTCCATGAAACCACTGGGAGAGAACATGCAAAGTTTTGGGATTCAGTGTCACCAATATGCTGATGATACCCAACTCTACCTCTCCTTTCCATTTGATTCCAAGGAAGTTGTCTTGGTGCTGAACCAAGGTCTGTCTTCAATAATGAACTGGATGAGGACAAACAATTTGAAACTTAATCCAGGCAAGAGAGAGGTGCTTCTGGTCAGTCAAAAAGCAGATAGGAGTATAGGAACTCTTCCTGCACTGGATGGGGTTGCACTCCACAGCTTGAGTATTCTCCTGGAATCAATTCTGAGCCTGGATGCCCAAGTTTTAGCAATGGCCAGGAGTGTATCTGGACACCTAAAACTTGTGTGCCAGCTGCACCAGTTCCTTGAGATGTCAGATCTGGCTACAGGGACACTTGCCTTGATTACATCTTGATTGGACTACAGTAATACACTCCACACGGGGCCACCTTTGGAAACTATTCAGAAGCTTCAGTAGGTTCAAAATGCTGCAGCCAACATGCTGATCAGGGCCAGTTATAGGTAGCATATATATCTCTTGTTAAAACAGGCTCACTGGCTACCAGTTCTTTTCTGGGCACAATTCAATGTGCTGGTCATGATCTGTAAAGCTCTATGTGGCTTAGATCCAGACTTTCTGAAAAACCATATCTCGCTGTACAAACCTGCCAGAATTTTAAGATCTACAGGGGAAGGCTTTCTCTAAATCCCACTACCACCTGAGTCTTGTTTGGTGAGCATATGAGAGACAGCCAACTTACTGGCTGTTCCTACCCTCTGGAACTCTCCTCCATGGGAGGCTAGGCTGTACCCCTCTTGGCTTTCCTTCTGTTGGCAGGCATAGACGTTTTTGTTCCAGCAGCTTTTAAAGTGTGAACAGGAGAGCTTTTTATTTTTGTTGGGATGCTTTATTTAACCTTTTAACTTTTGTGTGTTTTTGAAATGATTTTATTTTATTTTTTTCAAATAAAAATAATTTTTGATTTTTAATTGTTTTTAAATTCTATTGTAAATGCTTTTAGTTGACTGTTGTGGAAGCTGCCTTAGATACCACTCTCAGAGAAAGGCAATATACAAATGCACTAGATAAATAAACAAATAACTAATAATTAATTTCAAAATCACTCATATGGGGAATGTAGCTGCTGAGAGTCCTGTAGGCCTCCCACCCACAGTGAATTCACACTGTGCTAAGGAAGGCTCAAATGGCCTATTTCCACCTCTTGGTTTTTCCCTGCCCTCACAATAAGAATTAAATAAGTAGGGCAGTGAATAGCTTATTTGCACAGACAAATTTCGACCAAAATTATCTATTTTACAATCTCATTAGCTGTGATGAGATAAGCATACCATGCCCCCAAAATTCACACACTTGTAACTGTTGTTATCCATTTCATAGGAATAAAAATATTGATGAAATCATAGGGTTTTTTTTTTTTTAAAAAAAAATGAAAAATAGAGTTAAAAGGTGTACTGTTGAAAAATAAATACAGAACTGCTTTTATCCGTGGAAAAAATTGATACAAAGCAGTATACATTGCAAAAAGTCTATGAATGAAATGAATGAAAATGTATACAGATGTATTCAAATTTCCATGTGCAGAGAAAAGCAGCAACAACCTGATATGCCTCAAAGGATGAGATGGGAATGTGAGTGAGACTAGAAGGAATAAACAAAAGTGAGAATGAAAGTTTTTCATATTGTCTTTGAAGGGGACAAAATGAAGGTATCATCTCCCAGTAAGAACTCTGTCTCTCCAAATGAAATTTTCCTTCAGTCTCCAAACTTTTAGGCAACCAAAGAAAACAGACAAGCAAAGTTGCCAAGAGAATGCAAATACAGCAGACAGTATTTCTGAGTGTTCTAGAAAGTCAGCATGGTGTAGTGGTTTGGATGTTGGATTCTGAATCTCTGCTTGGCTGTGGAAACTCACTGGGTGAACTTGAGCAAGTCACAAGCTCTCAGCCTCAGAAGAAGGCCATGCCACCCTCCCCCTGAACAAATTCTGCCAAGAAATTCCCATGAAAATGACTTGAAAACACGTGTGGATGATATCAAAGGAATCACTTTCTGAAATACAAGAAATTTGGAAAACGAAGGAAAAAATTGTTCAAGGAGGCAGAATTTTTAATCTGGGGAGTAAGGTCCTCACTCTGCCCATGTGGCTACATCCCTATCCCCTTCTTGCTTAAAAATGTCATGTCACATGCCCATGTTGTTCTTGGGGTAACTGTATGTGTGTTTATCAAAAGGGGAACAATCTACTCCCAAATTGCAAATATTTCTAGTTCCTACTCTGGTAAGCACAAAATAATTGTAGTTAGGTGGCGGGGGGGGAAGAGGCTTCTTTATACAAATAAAGTCACTGACTGTGCTTCAAAGTGCCCTAATCTCTTGTTTAATAAAATAGCTATCCACCTCTGTAAAGTCCTCCACAAAAATCTGTTTATATCATACAAATTTTTTTAAAGAGGCTTTTTATGAATTTGGCAGGCCCTATAAAAGACAACCTGCTCCCATGTTCTTTTTCTTTTCTTCTTTCTTTCTCTTTTGCATACAATAATCTGTTTTCCTCCCCAGTCTTCACTGCACAGAACTGTCAAGGTGGGACAATCTGAATGACTGAGACCTAAAAAAAGAAGAGGGGAAAAACACCACCATTGTGTGGCATTTAAAAATTATGTTAAAAGATCATAAAGTGTTGCTCATGCAGGAGAAAGACTCAAAAAGAAGGCAGGGGGAATTCCTGCTTGCAAAAGTAAATTTCAAATATGTCTTCTTTGGTGTAGATAAGATTTAGCAGGGCCTCAGAGAATTTCAGAAGAAAATGCTTTAAACAGTCTGAGCCTTCAAGTCAACCATTTAACTGCCATTTCAACTTCATACTTCAACTTATGAATTTCCCAGACCCAACCTGAAGTCTTTTCTTGGAAATTACCTTCCTATTAGAGATGGGCCAACTGAATCCTTGAATCCTGAAATTCTCAGCAAGGATTCGAGATTTGCAAATCTGAATCCCTCTGCCAAAATAGGCAAACCGAATCTTTCAAATCCACTAACCAAATAGTTGGAGACTGGGATGCCTGAAAACCTGGGAGACCAGAAACACAAGGGGAGATAGCAGAGTTTTTCCCTTAGAGTAATAATGGCCTTTGTTAACAATTTCAGAAATTACATCTGGATATTCTAAGATATTTAAATTAAACATTTAATGTTTAAGTTCAGCACTTGACTGGAAGGTACAGGCTTGAGATTCCCAGGACAGCTGAAAGATTCCTTTGCATCGCTCCCCTGCAAAACTGTTTCATACACAATTCTGGGGTTTGTAATTTTACAAGGTGTCACAGCTTTCTCTGCCGAAGTCTGCTGGTGTATCATCAAACTACAAACCCCAGGATACCATAAGGAGCTATGCAAAGAAAATCCAGTTTTGACCTGGGTTATCTCTGTACTGTAGTATGTGGCCCTGTTTACACAGGCAGGAAAATGTGGGATTCATCTACATTTTCTTTTTTTTATAGTAATTTTATTAAATTTCACAGATAAGAAAGACTTTCTTTAACCTGTAGTTTTACATGGAATGTTTCTGATCTTCCACTCTGTTCTGGTCTTCGCGTCTCGAAACACACTCCACATATTACATTTGTTGTATCACAATACAGTGTTCATCTCAATCGTTGGAACATGCTTTCCCCTCTCCCCATTTCCACAATCAAAATACAGTCCTTTTCCCTTGACAGTTCCCAGCTATCACCCATTATGGCCATTCTGCTTTTCTCTACTCAAGAAATTTCAATTTATTCTCATTTGTCTATTTGTCTCGTCTAAATTCTGCTGTCTTTTCTTAAACTGAGTCCTCCAACATTTTTAAAATGAAATCCTAAAATTTTTAAAACACATCTATCAATGTATATCTGGCAGTCTGAACTATTGCTACAGTTACAGTCATTCCTCTTCTTGCCCTGGATCTTATTATATCAGAAATGTCTTGTTTCCCCTCTCCAGCTGTGTCCTATTCACCCACCTGTCCTTTAACACTGTCACAATGTCTGTATTAATGAAAATATATCCATCAAAAACACAAGCTTAATTGATATTGCCAAAGTACGTAGCCATTTTATCTAATTCAGAGCCCTGTGCATCATATCATCTCCCATTCCCCCCTCCCATCTGGAACTTTACTGTCCGGAACCTCATTTCCGAAGAATCTGTGTATTATCATGGCTGCTTGAATTCCAGGTTGCTTTGTCCCAGGGAGTGAGGATGTTTAGCTTAAGTGACCTTCCAGCACAGGGTCGGCAGTCTCAACAATCCAGACTCAGAAAAAAAAAATGGCAAACAAGTCTCAAACAACGGGAACACCTCAAATCCATCTCCTGCCCTAAACTCCATTATTTTAAAAATGTCCTGTTTCCCACTTCTATACTTATGCCCTATTCACCATCTCCCCTTTAACAATATCACAGTGTTATATTGGTGACCACATATCTAAATGTAAGCTTAATTGACATTGTTAAAGTATTACCACTTTGTCTAATTCAGGACCCTGTGCCACTCCACCTCCCATTTTCCCCTCCCATTTGGAACTTCACTACCCAGAGTTGCAATTCTGAAGATTACTGTACTCTCATAGACACTTAAAGTCCAAGTAGTTCCGTCCCTGAGGGTGAGGATATTTGCTTGAATAACGTTCCAGCACAGGTTCACCAGTCTCACCAGTCCAAACTCAGGAAAAAAAAACAAAGTTAGGAAACAGTCTCAGACAACAGAAGCCAAAAGAAGAAAAAGGCACTGCTCGATACTCACTGCCCAAAGTATTCTTCCAGGTCAGAAATCCAGAGTCAAGAAGCCAAAACAACAATCCGGTCAGCCAAAATAATCTGTAGAAATAAGGAGCTCAATGTCCAAATGGGGTTTATTTGATTTTGTAAAGTTCAGTCTTATTCTTTAGCCTGTTACCAACCCTTTAATAAAAAGCCTCTAAGCCATTTTTTTAAAAACAGCCATCCCTTTAAGATGAACTCTCAACCATCCACAGAAAAACAGAAAAGCCTCTTAGCAATTTCTTTTAAATCAGCCGCTCCTTAAGAGAACTCTCCGCCATGACACACTCACATCCCTCTGGGTCCTTCCATTCCTACACTCCTGTGCACCGCTGCATGCTCGTTCCAGATGTGATATTTTCAAAAGCAAAGACCAGAGCAGGTACATGTTTTCTTAGTTGTTATTTCAAATAAGTTTCTTGGTTAAAAGTCGACGGCGGCGCTTGTGCCACTCAGGCGATGATCCCACTGGCTCTGTCATGCTCCTTTGACACCCTGGTGTTTTCAGCTCTTCCAGCCGGGTAGAGCCAGTCACCATTTACAGGGGTCCCCTTCAGACCTCTCTGCACCCCTCTACCGGAGTGATGTTTAGCCGCTTCTGGTGGTACAAAAAAAGCAGCTGGAATCCAGCGGGTGGCTGCTCGGAGCTGCACCATTGCGCAGCAACTTTCCGAGCTGCCGCTCGCGCCCGCTATGTGACCGAAAGGTGGAGTCATGCCTGTGTAGGAAGGGCCTTCATGTCATTTTCATTCTGGGGAGATCCTGAGGCAAAACTAGGACAATTGTCCTCACCAGATTTCTTCAGAGGGAGGTTTGCCTTTGCCTAGGCTTTTGCTAAAGCTGAAAGAATATGTCTTGCCCAAGATTATCCTTCTTTCCCTTGCCGTTTAAACTCTTTTTAACAAACGGATTCAAAAGATTAGAGATTTGTGAGATTCATAGATTCCCAGAACCTTCCAGGGATTCGGATCCAGATTCGGATTTGCAAAATTCTGGATTCATCCCATCCCTACTTTCTATCATCAGTATCACCATATTCCTCCTGATAGTATGGAAGTCAGGTGGTTGAATGTCAACATGATAGAAGCCCAAATAGGGCAGCTGACAAACAGGAAGAGAAGAATGAACCCCAAAGGCAAGTTTTCCTTCACCATTGCGGGTGGTGGGGGGACAAAAACAAATAAAGATTGTTAGGGAAAGCTGATGGGGAAAATGAAGCATGGTGAAAATGAACTGGCCTTACCTGAGGCCTTATAGTAGGGATGATCATTAGAACACTCTCTAGTTTTTTGTTTGTTTGTTGGACCACTTGGTCCTGTACGCCTAGCCAGCATAACCCATAGGGATTAACACTGGTAACGGAAGTTCAATATCACATCTAGAGGACCCCATAGTTCCCATTCCCAGCTTACAATATCAGGGAAGCTGGCATACCTAGCTGGTTGGTTAGAAATCGGAGCAAGATTTCTCTAATTGCAAGGTATAGGGGTGGAGATGCTTTGCAATATTTTGTTTCAGGTGTAACTGAACATTTATTCATTTGGAAAAGAAATTTAAAAAAGGAGAGGTTTCTGTGAAGTCAGGGGACTCTATATGTGTACAAAATTAAAAGAAAAAAATTTCAATGACTTCATAGCAGTATAAGAAGAATAGCTTGGCAATTGCCTATGAGCTGCCATTATTGTTAATATGCTTTCATGTAATTCTACCTGTTAGATTCAAAATCTACTCTCATTAAGTCACCTTTGGAGCAACACAGCCCCTTGTGAATCAAAGTTCACATCCTTTCCATCTGGAAGAAGATAGATTTTTCACTGATTAATAGCAGCCAAGAGAGAGGATAAAATGCCATCTATATATTATTTTAGACATGTTTTCTTCCAAGGAAAGTGAAGCAGCTTTTTTAAAAACACAGGACCAAATACTGTTCCAGTCTTCCATCTGAAACTGAAGTCCCTAGATCCTTTTTACCCAAATATAACACTTTCTAGGATTTCTATTGATCATCAAGAAGAACATTATTGTATTGTTTTGTTTTACTGTGTTGCCCCTCACCTCACTGTGTTCAATGAAACACAGTTCTTAACCACACTTCTCGTGTTGGACTGGTATTAGAACATCATGCCAGAATGATCTGAATTACCTTGATTTTTTTTTTCATGTCTCATTTCTGCTCCTATATTTTTTGTATACCACTTATCTGCAAAATTGCCCAGAATGTGTTTGGGGGAGCTGTCCCTATTATTGTTCATACTTGCTTATCCGCATTGACTCTTGACTCTTTACTTACAGGCAAACTATTTCTTTGTTCCGGGTAAAGTCTTTTGCCTGCTATACATGAAAAAGGTCTGGTAATAAAGAACATATTGCCATAAAGGCTGGTAAGATCAAAAGGTAGTGGTGATTCATTTTCCAGTGCTTGTGGGATTTCAGCAACATTGGCAATACTGCCCAGTGCACTTCTTTGAGGATTGTGCATCTTGCACCTTCCCCAAGTAAAGTCTAATACATTTTTGCATGCTCAGTTCTACGACTCTATTGTGCTGGCCCATTCTGCAAAGATTCCAACCAGAAGAACAAGAACATTTCAGTCAACATTTTGTATATTGATCACCGTAAAAGTAGGGGAGTACCCTAGCTGCACCTATCTTTGTCTTCATTTCCATGGCCCTCTTACATATGGAGGGTAGCAGTCTGAAACAAAGATCTTTCAGGTATTCTCTGCATGACATGGCACTCTTGAAAATCAAGATTCTGATTCATGTGGAAAACATTCAGATTTAATGAAAGATTTTCTCATCACGCTCTTGCTGTCCATGTATAGAAGGGCACAGAACTGGAGATGGCATGGATCAGACTAACAACTCCTCCTTATTGATTGAGTCAGAGCCCATGTAACAACTAAACAGCCCAGAGATAAGCAGAGACATAGGAAATAATTTTTAGAAGAATACACTAGTGAGAAATCAAGGGATCATTGCTGAAACATACAGTGTGGTATCTGTAGTGTGTGTTACATTTAGTTTGATCCAACATGATGCTTCTTTTTTTTTTTATGCTTTTTTATCTTTGAGAACAAGGCAATTCGTTCACCAATTCACCATATGTTCTTATAAGAAAATTAACAGATAATTCCATTATTTTATGTATAAAAACAATTAATGAAATGTTTTATTTAGCTCAAAATTATTAACATTGAACAACTGCTGTAATTAACCAGGCAATTGGACTTTGTGGGATATTGGACTGATTTCCTAGAAACTACTGTGTGGTGCAGAAGCAACAATATTTTGAAATGAATGGCTTGTGGTACCTGATATATGATATGCTTGATATGTTTCTAAGCCTTGGTGAAAAGGAAGCCAAGAGTATTTGGACAGGGGTAGGGAACTGACAGGAAAGGAAATTTTGTGGAGTGTTTTTCATTTTTCATTTTACATGATTCCAACCTCTGCTTGTTTCAGGGGAATAAGACTGCTATACTGTAACAGAACCACAGATTCCTGCTTACTGGATGTCCCTGCTTGCCATCCTGTAGGCCAAGAGAGCAAGGCAGGAGGCTTTAGACTCAGTGGTAGTGCAGTAGGCAGTTTCTGGTGTCTGGAACATCTCCCAGGCCAACTGGAATTTTACAATTCCTCAGGCCAATCAGTGTCAGAGCTGGTTTCTACAGGGTAGATCTAGGGTACCCAAGTAGTGCTGCTGTGCTGTCCAGGATTTTTGCCCCTGAATATTGACTTCCTGTACTTTATCAAAGCTGGCATTGCTGGATTTAGATCATCTGCCTCTTTAATTAGGAGCTGGGAAGGAATCTTATCCATGGGGACAAGTGACCTTTACCTACAGGGGTTTTAGCCTCCACATAACAATCCTGCTTTGTTCCCATTTTGTAGCTTTATTAATGCATGTATTTTCTGCCTATCACAGCTTCTGATCAAGGTTTTAGGGACACTGGGCAGCATCTGACTAGAAGGTGAGCAAGGTAGGCTTACAGGTTTCTCCATAGGGGGTCCCAATGAGGACTCTCTTCACTAACTCTGCCTAGAGCCTCAGATGTTAATATATAGCTCCCCGCCCCCACATCAAAATGATCATTAAAAGAACTGCAGGTTTGGAAGGAACAATTGCTTGAAATCTTGGATAGTGACTGTCAATCAGAGTGGGCTATATTGGGCTAAATATGCAGTAATCTGGAAGTATATGACAGATGCTTGTATTTGGATGTGACCCTGATTAATGCTAAGGCAAAGTATGGCTGGTTTGAACCACAAAGGATTGATCCTTGAACAACTTTCTGTCATCAGCACACATTTTCCTTTAAACCAAATGATGCATGGTAAGATTGAGGCTGGTGCTAATGTATGACCTTTCTTCATTATATGGCAGCTGAACAGATGCACTGGCTTTATAGCTGCCTTTGGCTGATGAAAGGAATACTTTCTTCATGTAAATACAGGGGTTTTCAAATGTATAATATTGTTTTATTAACCAGCTGGCTGTGTGATTTTTGTTGTTTGTTTGTTTTGTGTTCACACTTATGAGTGTATTTGGATCATCTGTCTACAGTGTGATTGACTGACACAGATTGCATTTGATATACAGCCAGATTCATTTGTAGCATGTTTTTCCATTAATCTTCTGAGCTCTGGGCATCAACAATTGAGTTACAGTCTGGTAGAATCATAGTATAAATAATATTCTAATGTAAAAGGACTGCCCGCAAAAAAGAAAACATACTATACTTTTTTTCCTCCTAAGTTCAAAAATGCTTTCATATCCTGAATATGTTTCAGATGTTGCTTCTTAGAATATATCAATGAAATGCATAACAGCAGGTTGGGCTTTCCTCAGTGGATAGAGAGCTGAGTATACTAGGAGCCTTGTGATATAGACCAAATTTTAGGGAATTTCAAACAATATGAACCAGAGGCCCTTGTAGACTACGTAATTATAATACTATATTAAGCTATGTCTTTCATGGTAACATTGTATTTTTTAATTGATAAAATTAAATTTTAATTTTAATTAATTTAAAATTTAATTGATATGCATGTACATTAAAAATAAATATTTTAATTCTACATATGTATTTGTATACAGTGAGGATGGGCAAGGGCCTGGTTCAAGGGTTCTTCCTAATGATAAGTTTATTGCTTATACATTATTTTTTGAAAACTAGTGATGGTTACCTTAGCTCCAGGTATGGTTCCTGAACACTAAACAAAAATGTTCGTTCAACTTATTTGTGAGGTACAACAAAAGTCATTCAACAAGCATGAAAGATTTTGCAGAAAAAAAATATAAGCAATGCTAGGCTTTTATTGTTACTCGTGAAAATATAGCTTAGAATAGCTCACTGCCAACTGACCTTGTTCTCTCTTTACTTATTAACTCCATCACAGTCCTTGGAAATGTTGGACCTATTTTTCTCCAAATCTTGGAATTAGAGATGTGAAAAACTCCAATTCTCAGTTTTGTTATGTTTCTTGGAATCTCATCTCTGTCCTCACTCCATCCTTTACTCATGTCACTTGGTGAAACATCTTTTTTTAACTTAATATAAACATGTGCACATATTTTTACATGTTTTCCATGATGTACACATTTATTTATGTGTTTTTCTAATAAGAACATTTTATACACATTCCCCCCCCCAAAAAATGAACATGTGTGTCTATGTGCATATATTTCAATTAATACAATTTATGCATTCATATTTTTATTTTTAAATATTTTATTAGATAAGCATAAAATAAAAGGAAATGTCAATATTTACAAAGTTTGCATAATTTTGTGTGTACAAAATGTACTTTAAATTACATGTATATCTGACTCTCTCAGGCAAAGTGTGTTTTTTCTTACAAGAAGTCTTGGGATATATGAAATTGATAATTTTACTGGGAATTTCAAAACCACAATAGTGTTTTTCTATCTCTGTCTGGAAAACAAAGAACTGTATGTGTGCATGTACGTGCAGGCATAGAGGCACGTATATGTTTTAATCTGAATTAATTTAATATTAAACATCCTTTTAACTTTTTATATAGTGGTATTCCTCGTTGTTTAATATTAGCACCTCGGACAGTGTTTGTAATGCCAGTAATACAAAATTCTGCAAACTGAATGCGCTGTGTTATTGTGTTTGTTTCTTTAAGAAAAAGGCAGCAGTGATAATAGATTACACTGAATTGGACTTGTCTAGACTGATTGATACATCATATTCAGCAGGAATGTCAACATCTGCCAGAAAGCTACATGCTACACATGGCAAAAAGGAAGTACAAATCAGCAGTTAGCAGAAAATTGCCATATTTGTGATGCCATCTTGAGCAGAGATTTTAGAAGGGATAGAAAGATCTGAGGTTTTGGCATCGTTGCAGAGATCATTTGGAAATGTGTGTCAAGGGGAAGGGCTCCCTGAAAAGTTCAGCAAATATCATCAGAGAAATGAACTAGGTGCTGATGATTTTCTTGCTTGTGATAGATGCATTATAGGAATGATGGACATATCCTTTTCAAATGAAAACAATACTATCACCAATAATTATAAGAGGTATTCGGTTTGAGAGTGTACACATATCATTCACAACAACAAATCAGATCTGCATTGCAAACAACTGCACATGCATTTTATGATAAATGTCTTGAATGAGCAATGTTAGTCCAGGAGAAGTTTGACACAAGGGCAATTCAAAAGAAAAGTAAAGAAGAATGGAAGCAGAAACAACCACTCACTATCTGTTGGCAATTTTAAAATATCCTGCGTAATAGTTCTAACTGTATGGAGTTCAAACTTTGGACATAGCAGGCCCCAACCATGCCAAACATTACCACATTCCCTCAGTTCCTTGCAAACACAGAGAAAGTTAAGGAGCAGATAAAGATAGTAACACTTGACTTGCTAAGCGGATAGATCTTAGAACACATTCTTTGTGGCATAGGTAGACACATGTGTTTCCCCCCCCCTCATAATACTAGAATCTGAAGTCATAAAATGAAGCGGAATGGTGGGAGATTTAGGACAGATAAACAGAAGTACCACTTCACGTAACACATTATTAAGTTATGGAATTATGAAATTATGGAATGTGCTGTGACAAGATGTGCTAACAGACAGGGTCAGCTCTTATTATAAAGAAGAGCAAGATCAGGTGGTAGACTGTGTGGGCCACTGGCTCATGAGCACTCAGCCTGTTCTCCTGTGTTGGAAAACAGAGCTGTATATGTCATACATCTTACCCTGCCCCGCTTCAAAAAAAAAAAAAATCTGTGCTACTACTTCAGGTGAGTTGGAGGACATCATCCAAGTGCCAGCTTTGAACCAAGATTCACCTGCCAATCCAGTCAGCTTCAGTAAATGGAATGAAAAGGAAGGACCATTTTGTCCTTTGCTTCAGGAAAAGCTAATTTTTGAAGAAACGAGGATACTGGCCCCATTTCAGCATGTGTAGTAAAGCTTCCTCTAGAGCAGTGGCAAGTAAATACAGCCCCTAGGGTCAGTTTTGTGCCTCCAGGGCTCATGAGAATTCAAAAATATTTTTGCAATTTGTTTTCTTCTGAACACCCCCAAGGCCCTCTGGGTGTGTAGAGGACATTCCTATTATGTTCAAAGGTCCCCTAGGGAACCTAGATGTTAAAAAAAAAATGATTTCTTAAAAATTCACTTTGCTCCAAAATGCCCTCTAGGGGTCATGGGGTACATTTTCTCCATATTCCCTCTCCAAACAAATATAGGCCCTGTTGAAGTCAATTTTGATACAGGAAGTGACTTTTGTTCACTTCCTGATTTAAAAAAGGTCTCTTATGGGTCTATAATGACCCAAGTCCCCCAAACATTATAAAAATGTCACCCATGCCCCCTAGAGGGCATTTGGGGGCAAAAAAAACCCTTTTGATTTTGTTTGTGGAGGTAATTGAGGTAAAAGGCATGGCCTTCCAAGGTCTCCTGGGAGTCCATTGCAGTCCCGTAGCCTCTCACAGTTCCCCATCCTTCGTCTAGAGGATAATCTCAAGACTTCATGGAAATCCTGAGGCTGTCTTAAGGTGCTGTCAGTCCAGCTCACAAACCAGGCTATACCTCAATTTAACTTTTGCTCCAAGTTGTAAAAAGATGATCAGAAGTAGAGGGGAGGGGATAACAATCTCACTGTTGTGGTCATACAATTTTCTGATGAGGTTTAAATTCATGGCACCAGTATCTCTCTGCAGAGATGGGGAACTATCTCTGGGAGATTTGCCAATGGATAATACTCGTTACCTATCAAGGCATTAGTCTCACTTTGGAAGGTGAGGCACAAAAGAACATTGACACAATTGCTCACAGGTGCTGTCTCTGGCATTCTTTCTAATTATAAAGCATTTTATCAAAATATACTGTTCTAAAAATCTGGTTTAGTCAAATCCATACCATAGAAGAGCAACAGTGATCAGATCGCTATAACGCCTGATTCCTTAATTGCTGGTGCCCTATGACTCTGTGTGCTGAGCCCCAGACTGGTTTAGATACATCTGTTCCCTGCATTCTGTGCATGTGGGCATGTTTTAAAATGTTTTTTATTGAACATACAAAAAAGTTTATATATATATATATATATATAAAATAACATATATACATCAAAAGACAAACATTAACCAACAAAGCACCAAAATACCACAAAAATGAACACGCTGTAAGCAACTATGCAAGTGACAAAAACTAAGCACAATACTAGGGATGATAGTAATTTTTTTAATTTCCAACCCCCTAGTTGATGGTTGTAACTCAAAATATTAAACCAACTTAAATTAAATCAACTTAATTAAAGCTACTTAATCACTTTATACTACTTTACACTACTAAGAAATATAATTCTGCTATAAATATCTAAACTTAGATCTTTTGTACTGGGTAATTCCACCCTATCTTTAATTGTATTTAAATGTTAAGTCTGAAAGAACTTCCCCAAACTTTCCTAACAATGTTCAGTTTTTCCCTTTTTTTTTTCTATATTCAGCCATCGAACCATCTTTTAACATTAGAGTTAACTTCTCCATTTCTAGTAAACCCAAAGCTTCATCATTCATTCCTCTTGTGTTTGTAACCTCTACTTCTTTCCATCTCCTCACAAACAGAAGTCTTGCCACTGTTTCATATATTGAAGTTTCTCATGAAAACAGTCCATTCTGTCTTCAAACATGCCTAGTAATTTGATTTTCAAAATATCCTCCATCAAAGAATCAATCATAGTCCTTTTTTTTTCCTTCTTGTTTTTTGCACTTCCAACAAGTGTTTGGTGAACCATTATACATTTTTGACAATTTTTCTGGCATAAGATACCATCCGTATATCCTTTATAAAACTTCTTTCTTAAATTATAATTCAACATAAATTTCAAAGATTTTTGTCTACATTTTCCCCATTGTTCTAAATAAATATTTTGCTCCACATTTTAGGCCCATTTAATCATGCATTCCTTAATTTGCTCATCTTCTATTTCAATGCTCAACAGATATTTATGAATTTTATTAATTAAATGATCATCACCTGTACATAACAATGTTTTGAATTCTGATTTAGATGTTTCAAAACAAAAACAAAAAATCCATCTTAAAACATTCAGATAATTGTCTATTTGCAAACCAACTAATATTTATTCTTTTGTTTCTGAAGATATCACTGACTTTTATTTGCCATTGTGTATTTCTTTATACACACATATATATATATATAAAGATTAACAACAAATTACAAGCATCTCAACAAATTACAATATTTACATTATCAATAACCTTAAATTCTTCACACAAACATAGAAATACATATTCCCCATTTCTCATTATCTCTTTCACTTCCTACTTTCTTTGACTCAGTTCTTTACATTACGTTACAATCATTCTCTTCAAACATTTATCTTCCCCATTAACCATATTTTAAATGTACCTTTCACTCTCCTGTCTTTACTACCTTATACCTTACCCTAGTTCTTTCATTACCCATTACAGATCTTTTCCCAGTTTTCCTCAATATATCTCTTAATTTCTATCATTACAGTCTTTTTGTTTCCTCTTTTTTCTCCTCTCATCGCTCTTGATAGGCTATCTAAAGTTACATATTCTTGAACTTTAATAAGCCACTCCTCTATTTCTGGAACTTTATTCATTTCCCAGTATTTATCATATAAAATTCTTGCTGCTGTTACCATGTACAGTATACCATTCTTATATTTATTTTGTTCTTTTGTCATTTGATGTAACATATTCAACAGAAATATCTCTGGTGTCAACGGTATTTTTATATTCAGTATTTCTGTAATTACCTTATATATCGCTTTCCAATAAGTTTTCGCCTCTTTACAAAGCCACCACATATGGTAAAATGAACCACTTTCCCCCTCACACGTCCAGCATTTTTTCTCTTTCATTTTATATATCTTACTCAGTTTTTCTGGATCTAAATACCAGCGCTATAACATTTTAATATGATTCTCCTTCAATTTTTGAGCTAACGTAAATTTCTGTGTATCCTCCCAACTTTTTGTCCAATATTCTAGTTTAATTTCATGACCTATCTTACGAGACCATAAAATTGAATCTTTTATGACTTCCGATTCCAATTCTCTTAGTAACATAAAGTTATACATCTGCGATACTATATGATCTTTCCTCTTAAATATTACATTTTCAAATTCATTCATTGAAATTGTGGTGTCAAATCCCTCCAAATTTTGATCCATTCTATATCTTTCCTTGAGTTGGAAGTACAGAAACCACTGACAATTCCACCCTTCATTATTTAATTCCTCTCTCGTCTTAATTCTTTGTGTCTCTTTTCCAACTTCGATTATTATATCTTTGTATGTCATCCATCTCTCCGGCGGCCCTCTCCGATTACTGTATAGAGCTTCATGGGGAGACACCCAAAGTGGAATTTTAATATATATATTTTTTCCAAATTTTCCAAATTTCTAAAAGCGCTCTTCTTATGTAATGGTTAGAGAAATCTTTATCAACCCTTGCTTTACTATACCATATGTAGGTGTGCCACCCAAACCGGAGATCTGTGCCCTCAGGACTCTTTAAGAGTGATTAACCATGTATTGACAAAGGTAATTTCCCTTTTAAACAATGTTTCATGAGGAGAAACCCACAGAGGCATTCTTGGACAAAACCTTGACTTGTATTTCTTCCAATCCCTCAGTAAAGGCTTTCTCAAATAATGAATATGAAAATCTACATTAGCTTTAATATTATGCCATAAGAAAGTGCCCTGCACTGTGTTTTGTTGGCTTGGGCACTTGGCAACTTAAACCAGGACAGTATGAAGCTGACCAAACTGGTGTTAAAGTACATACTGTGTTTGCTATGTGTCAGCAAGGGCTCTGTTCTGTTATGTGCCTTTAGGGTGACTTCAACTTATGTTGACCTCTTAAGGTCTTCTTGGCAAGATGTGTCCAGAGGAAGTTTGCCACTTCCACCCTCCAACACTGAAAGAGTATAATTTGCCTGTGGACACTCAACAGGTTTCCCTGGCTGAGTGAGAATTCAAAACCCTGGTCTTCCAGAGTTCTAGCTGAATACTCAAATCAATGCATCATGTTGGTTTCAAGAGGGGATGGCGACACCTTGCTACTTCCACTACATCTTCAAGAAGCCATCCAGAAAATCTAGTCAGAGTGGTCACGGAAACTGCTGAATGGAGATTTCAATATTCCAGAAGCCTACAGGGGCCTTTTTGCGAAGCACTTTGAGATTAAAACATGCTTTTATTAGGTTTGGACAAGGATAACGTGGTTATAATGACTTAGGCACTTAAAAATTCAAGGACAGACTATTGCAATGTGCTTTATGTTGGGTTGCCCTTAAAGCTACTTTAGAACCAACAACAGAATATTTTGACTAGGTTTCTGAGAAGGACAGCATATTAGCAGCATGTAACACCTCTGCTGAAATAACTACATTGGCTTTACTAATTGGGCAGGTTTTATTGTTGGTTTATAATTTCCTAAACAAATTGGTTACACATGAGACTAATTGCACAAGAGATTGCCTTCTCTCCTATAGACCCATGTGGCTGATAATATAATCTGGAACAGCCCTCCTGGTGGTATCATATGCTTCTGAAGTCTGTTGTGCAGTCATTCAGAGCTGGATACCTACTATGTGAAATATTTGTCTCTCTGAAATTTGGTATGCTTCAATTTTTTTATTTTTTTTTTGTAAACATATGCTGAAATTTTAATTTTTTGTATTGTGTATATTATACATTTTATTGTAAACTGCTTTGACATTTTCTGATGAAAGCAATTTAGATGATGATGATGATGATGGCACCACATTTTGAGTGTGGCCTGATGGCATCCCCTAATTATGTTGACTTTTAAAGGGGACTAGTTGTGTCCATAGGGGAGAAAAATATCAATGAGGTTGTGTAAGTGGGATCATGACTAAGAGAGAGTTCATGCCTCTGAATTATGTATGAGCTTTGGGGAAGAACAGGAGGAGGGTGTCATTGTTCTTTTGGTCTGCTTCTAAGTCCTTTCCCCCTATCTTCTGTAGGGACCTCTGCTACCATAGTCATCACATAACTCTTTCCTGATTATCTAAACTGCTTCATATGCAAATGCCCAGCTTAAATCATTGTTCCTCCTTATAACAATCTTCTTTGTCATGGTCTTTGTGTGGATTCCTTTCCTTTCCAAATCCCAATTAGTTACCAAAGATAGCAACCACAGTTGAACACAGGCTGCTACTGTGGCCACTATGGTGCCTGACTTTTTCAATAACATAATGTCTGTGCATCAACCTCCAAAGGTGCATATGTGTAAACAAAATACTTTATTTAACAGAAGACAATAATGAAGCTATTCATAATTACTTGTTGTTCCAATGCATGTAGTTACAACACAGAGTTCTAGTATAGTTGTTATAGTTCCTTAGATGCTTATATACTTATTAGCCTTCTTAAACACACCTCACAGGTTCCACTCACTACTCTGATCGTATTAAGTCTCCTACTTGTTCTAACACCTTTCTCTCACCAGCTCATATTCTGAACTCACTTAATTCAGAATAAACACGACCATTTTAACCACTGTCCCTGCTCAGATTCTATCCCCTAATTCTAACTCAAACTAAAACACTCAAGTTTTCAAAAGCACATTCAAACTCCCAGCCAATCACCAGTTACCTCTAATAATCTACGCATTCACCCTCTTCCAACAGACCTCTTAACCTATTATGCAAAGAATACTTAATCATACAGCACCTTAATTTCTCTAATACACATTTAATTGCATATGCACACAATTCAAGAGCATCATCTCCTCAGACAACAAATTGCCAAAAGGGCTGCTCTGAGACGCTATGAATTATGTTGATTTCCATTGACCTACAATCAACCTGTGGTTCCCATACCACACAATGTATAGCTACATATCTAGTTAAATATTCTTCAAGAGACATCCATGGGCAGGTTCATGTGTGAGCTAGTACATGGGATTCTTAAAAATATCACCCATGAAATAAAATGTTGCTGCGATTGTTCCAAAAAAATATTTTCTATGGTATAAAGAACATTTATTTGTATAAGGGATTTTCCATGCTACTAGCAAATGTCCATCTAGTCATTTAAATTGTCATCACTTGCCCTCACTTTATATCTGTTAACCAAATTTGTCATATGCTGTGAAGAAGAGACTGAGGAAATGAGAGGAAGGGCTTCAGCAATCACTATTAGTCAGCAAGCAACAAGGTACTTTGGGGAGTAGCTGCATGTTGCAGTGTGCAGTGTGTCTACTCTTGCAATGATGTAACACCCCCCCCCTTTGCATGTACATCAACTAATTCAATATGATGGAAACTGTCATGCTGAATAAGACCTGTTCCAGAATTCTGTGTCTTGTAATGAATGAAAAGATTATTCTGCATGCTCACAAGCAGAGAATAGATGTGGTTTCTAGTATCCCCCACTTTTCTTATCAGCAACTGCTATTTGGAAACATGCTTTCTGCACATGGGAATGCCCCTTTTTATTCTTATGGTCTGTGTATTTGCATTTCTTGAGTTTGTTTCCACTTTTTAAAAGTGCATCTTGTGACCGGAGAATTTCAAATCATGTGGTACTTGAAGGATCCTTCCTTCTAGCTTCTTATTTGTTTCCTCCTGGAGCAGTCAGAGTGCTAAAGTATTGCTAGCTTACCACTATACACATCCACACACACTTTCTTCTCAGTGAATGTACATGCATTCTAAGCAAGCTTTAACCTATTTTGTATGAAACACAAGCCATAAATCTCTCTCTTAGTCTTATTTGTTTCTGTGGAACACTGAGCAGCACATGGATATAATCACAGTAATGCCTAATGCCCCTGCTGTTTGGCACTGTGGCATCTCAGCTGCTTTGTAGACAGGAGGAAATACATGCATTTTAACCTTAATAGCAACATAACTCAGAGTCTTTGGCAATCCAGCTATCCTGGAGACTACTGATGTTTCCTGCAGTGCCTTCTTTCATTGGACAATTAGTCCTCTTTTTAGTTTGAGTTGTGTATTACTTTCCTGGCCATTTGCCTTTTCAAGTGTTAGCCATGATACATTGACCATAAAAGCCAAGTTCATAGAAACTTTGTGTTAAAATTTACTTAGAATTTGTGTTCTGTGTACATGCGCACATATATGGGAGGGGTTAATTTCATTCAGTAACTTAATATATTTAACAAAATGGAGAGCTAGAGCATGGAAACTTTGGATATGAGTTGGCACAATTGTTCTTGGCCTATCCCTCTTCAAATTCCTGGTAGGCTATGTGTATATGTGTGTGTGTGTGCCAGAGGTGGTTCTGCCAGTTCTTTTCTCTGAAATATAGTCTACAGCACCTGGTATTCTTTGGCAGATATACTTTATTAAAAATGTAACATAGTTAAAGGATTCCCTCCCCACTTTATTACTTGTTGCTTGTACAATACCAAAAATGAAAGCATCCTGCTGCAGTTTGTTGTATATTTTTCAGATGATGTGTAGTCATTTCTGTAGATCAAGGACAGGAACCGTAGAATCCTTTGGGTGTTGTTGGACTGCATCTTCCTGGATTCTTCACCATTAGCTGTGCTGGCATGGTCTTCTGAGAGTTGTAATCCAACAACCTCTGAGGGGCTATTGGTTCCCACTCCTGCTCTAGATGGTTAAATGGCAGCCTAGAGCTCCCCAAAATGCCAAAACTGTGGCTTGATTCTTCAGAACAAAGGCACATGTGAACTTTTTTTTCCTTTATATATTTTTTTCTCTCTTGGGAAGGATTTATTTTAATCAACACTTTCACAACGCTACTCTCCAAACACCTGAAGTCTGAAAGTATGCAGCCCAGGAGTAGTTTTCCCACTACAATTGTTGGACATATAAATTAGGTTGTAAAGACATCTAAGCTGACATTTTAAGGCAGACAGGCACACAGTAAACATTGAATACAATTAAATTAAATGCATTTCTAAATGGTGGTATCTTGCTTCTCTCAAAGAAAAGTAAAAACCCTTTCTCCTTTGATAACAGAGAGTTTCCTATGAAAATTATCCTTGGTGCAAGATTTTATATTATTGTCAAAAGGAATACACTTGCCTGAAACAAAAGATTGAAATTGGCTGCCAAGTCCTCAGGTGGATATGATGGGGGAGGGCTGTCTATGTGTATATTTGACAGTGCTTTGCTTAAACAGTAAATTGGTTCCCAAGGGAATCCCTGAAAGTGCTAACATGCCATTAGAGAAATCTTAAAAATAACTCAAGTTCTTCTATCTGAAATAAAAATGAATAAAGGAAGCATTGGTTTAGGGGTATTACCACTGGGGAAATCAGTCTTGTGTCAGATATTTCATGAACCCGTTTACTAAAAGAAACTATTGAGCAACAAAAGGAATCTGTCATTTCATGAGAAATATATAGCAGGGAAAATCTTGTTGAAAGTAAAAACAGTAATTTTGGTGTTTACAGTTACTGAGGTGGCACATCCACTATTGCTTGAGTGTATGGTAGCCCAATGGTTTTGACACTTGACAGAAACTTTTCCAGGTTGGTTGTTTTACAGAAGAAGCATTATAGATGTGCTCCAGAACTTCTGAATGTCACAGAAGATTGTGGAACATGTTCTAAACTAGGATATTGTGAAAGTTTCATTTTAGTTCAAGTGTTTAAACAAACTCACTAGAACTGCATGTCTGAGATGAAAAGAAGCAAAGATTAGGAATACGGGTTCATGGAAACAACCAAAACTGACAAATTTATCCATCCAGGCCCAGGGCTTTGTTAACTTATAGAAGCCTGGGTATGTATTCAACCAAGTTGTCGTCGTCGTCTTCTTCTTCTTCTTCTTCTTCTTCTTCTTCTTCTTCTTCTTCTTCTTCTTTAGGGAGGCTTCTCATGTTTAACACCAATATGGCAAATACCACAAGGTACTCTCTGTTCTGGAAACCTATTGAATTTGGCCAAGATAAATGGGGGAGAATTTTGTTTTGATTCACTTTGGAGAATTTATCAGAATCAGTAAATTTTTTTCATACTTTTGATGGAAAGAATTTCAGGTTTGATAAACTTAAATGCAGCAGAAAGCACACTGACAGATTTCTTTATCTATATTGTACATTGTGTATGTGGTTCACATAGGCATTAGTCTGACCTGATTTTCACTGTTGCTGTATGTGAATTGAGAGGGGAGCAAGAAGAGCCACAGCACTTCTTTGAGGCTATGATTTCCTGGTAAGATTGATAACAGGGGACACAATGTCATTCAAGAAAGTTTGTCTTTCATTGCTGATCTCATTGAAATATGAGAAGACTCTGAGGAGTTCCAAGGTTCCTGGAACACAGTTTAAAACTTTCCAACTAACCAATCTGTCGTTGTTATTTAAATATGCAGCATCTCCTTCAGGCTTATGGAACTTATCCTCTAAACTCTGCACCTTAGGTAGCAACTTACAACCATTCACCCATTGCAGTTTCTCTTTGTAAAAGATTTACAGTGGCAGTATGCATGAAATATTATTTAGTTAATAATAAAAATGGCAATATTTTTAGTTAATAATAGTAGTAGTAGTAATATAGAACAATATACTCTTCTTAATGCTACTTGTGTATTAACACATCTTCCCCATTGTTACAGAGTTAAGAATTTTATGACAATAATAATAGCAAAATTCACAGAAATATACAAAAATTGTGGGGGAGGAGATGATATAAAGAGAATATTATTAATATTAAATCATGGTCCTATACATTAGTTCCAGTGTTAGATTTCCTGATATTTTTGGACCTGAATTCCCACAGCCCAAATCAGTAAGTCCAACGGTCAGGTATTCTGGAAGTTATAACTCTACAACATCTGAAGACTCAAAGCTGGGAATGTCTGCCTCTACTCAGAAATTAGTTCACTGAGAGGTTTATTCTAAGGCAAGTATTGCCACCTAAGCGTCATTCATTCTCCAAAACCAGCATCAGAATAAATGAAATTGAACAATACATTATGGGGGGAAAGTGGACTTTAATCTTGATCTAGAAAGATTTTAAAAAATTCATTGAATTATTTCTGGGGTATTTTCGTGCCCCAAAGAGATTTCCCATGTATCACAGGGGTATAAAATGTCCCATGTCCCACAGGAAGGTTTGTGGGTATAGGAGAGAGGATATTCTGCAATACTAATACATCCACAGCCACAAAATGCATGCTCACAGGAGACAAAATATTTATTGTGAGTAGCTAGCACACATTTTTTTTCTGCAGGAAATGCAACCAGCATAGTTTCTTTGCCCTAAAAATAATATCACTGTAACTTCCAGCTAAATAGTGAACTGACACACTAGGACTGGAATCCTATGGTTACTTCCAACTAAAGTAGACTTATTCAATCAATTGTTGAAGGATGAGGCAGTACACAAGTAAATCTTATTGATTCAATGGGTTTACGTTAGTCAAGACTAATGACAGAATTCTGACCTAGGTTCACGCTAGTTGGGACTAATAAGATGATTCGGGCCTCTGTGTCACAACAATCGAATTAAACATCCTATGTACATCCTACATAAATTCAGCAAAGTGTTCAAATTTACATATTATCTCATACTTTGAGGGTAAAACTATTGTGTTCATCTTCAGCACTGTGACAAACTTGGTTACAGTTGTGGCAGAAAACACTTGGTAAGTCAAAGATCATATGGGGGGTTGCAGTCCAAGTGTTGCCCACTCCTTTAAGATAATGAAAACTTGTGTTTTCAAAAAGCTATACCCATTCACACATTGATTGTTCTTACTTTCATGGAATCATATCATTGTAGACTGGAGACATGCCTTTAATGTTGCTTAGTAAAATGACTAACACGAAATCAGTCAAATTGAGTTTAGTTACTGCGTGGAGCCACAACTAAATAGAAAACAAACAAAATGTAATTCTCATTTTGCTGTTGTGTAGCAGCTGCCTGCCCCAAGGCTGGGATGCAAAAATTTGTAGCTATTTAAGCCAGCGGGGGGGAGGGGGGACAGAAGGATTGGAGGGGAACAACAAGAATTAGGGTGCCTGGTATTCCTGCTGGCCAACTGGCAGTTGTTAATACATTAGGCCGCAGCACAACACACAAACACAGCCATGAGAAACCTGCCATAGAGATTTGTTTCATGCTGCTGCAACTTGGCATTACCCAGGCAGAACGCTGAAGGCTCCGATGGCAAGGGAACATTGCTGTGGGCAGAGTTTTTGGCAGATTTTTCTGGGTTTGCTTCCTACCCCATTCAAAATGTTCCCATTTTGTCTGGGTGTTCCTTTCCTTTATTCTTCATGTTTCTGAGCATTGTTTTGATTGTAGTTATTTTCTTTCTAATCTTATTTTTCCTTCAGTCTGCTTTTCTGTGTTAATGGGTAGCCCTTCAATTGTTTCATTGCAAAACCCAAGATTTCTCACCATTGGCTATAATGGCTGGAGCTGGTAGGATGTGTTGTCTAAGAAGAACAGCACAACTGCACATTTTCCATCATTCCTTGAATCATTTTTGTTTCCAAGAAGCTGGACTTTTGGATGGCCAATCTTTCAATTGATGGGTTTTCCAAGAGACCCCCTCACTTGGGATGAGTGTTTGACTACAACTCTTGTGCACATACATTCTTTTTCTGCTGCCAAGCAGCCTGCCTGCTTCTTTCTTGCTTTGCTTGCTTGCTTTCTCATTTCTGCTGTTCATTTTTCCCCACTGGCCTCTATTTGTTCTTTCTCTGCCTCTTCATCCACCACTCCCACCACCCAGAGTATACTGTGCAATCCAAACAGCCACATTATCTGGATTGGTAAGTGAGTTCCAGAGCCTGAGGGTAGCCACCAAGAAAACCCTCTCCTGTGTTCCCACCAGATGTAGGTCCCTGTGTCCTTAGTCCAGAGTTAAAAGACTCTGATCAAGATGCTTCAGAAGTTGTTGCTAGTTAGAGTGCACAATATTGGGCTAAAATGGACATGTGGATTAGCTAAGTGATGAGAATGCTTTATATGTTCAGTGCTGGAAGCCACAAGGAAATACTTGTATTCTATTATGATTTCAGTGCTGGCTACTGTGTCTTATATGAAGACATAGGCAAGAGTATATCCATTTCATTTGGATCACATACTCTGATCCTTGAAGGAAAGAAATATCTTGAAGGAAGTTTTCCCACACTCTTCAAACAGGCTTTGCTTTAGACTGTCAATTAGAAGAAGAGTAGAAAGTTGAACTTCCATACCAACTATAGTAACCATGCTAAACTTGAACTGAACCTTACATTCATCCATTTGCACCACTACTATATGCTGTTGACTTGTGTTTTCTTTAAAATTTATTTTAAATGTTATTGCTGGATTGCAAATCATATGAAACCGCTGCTGCCAGCAGTCTTAATTGGTTGGATGCTGTGCTAGAAATTATATACTCAACTAGAACAATACACTGGAATGATGGGGTATAAAACTGTAATGGTGTCCTAATTTCCAGGGAATCTATTGTACAGCCAATTTTTAATGAGCAAAATGAGAGGTTTGAGGGTTTAACCCTGTGGAAAATTACATAACCAGATTTTGTCAGCAAGCAATTAGCGTTGCCAATGCTGGCGTTTCTTGCAGGATGGACAAAAAGCGGACACCCTCATTTTTAAGGTGTCCTCTATTTGAAATATTCTGTTCAGTACAAGTCTATTTAAAAAAAATAAGGAGAGAGATTGTGGACATTGAATTTGGATTGCAGATTCAGAAGGAAACAATCTTCCCAATTTGAGTAAGAAGACGCCCTTTATTTATATAATATATAAAAATATAAAAATAATTTGTTGCATTGGTACATAAGAACTAATGAGAGCATGATGGAAGGAAGGTTAGTGTATGTGCCATCAAAATATTTCAGATAACTAATTCTGCTGCTTCAATTATTTCAAGTCATCTACATTATTTTTTCCCTTCAAACCTGTATGCCAGCATGCATAAGATAAATGAGAAACAGACAACCATAAACAGAGAAATGTGAATGTACTACACCAAGGTAATTCTGTTGGTGTACACAATATAGTGGTTTGATTGTTGGGTTAGGACTCTGGAAGACCAGTGTTTGAAACTCTGCTCAGCCGTGGAAACTCATTATGTGACCTTGTGTAAGTCACATTCTCTCAGCCTTAGACAAAGTCAATGGCAAACCTTCTCTAAAGAGATCTTGCAAGAGCAAAAACCTAGGAGAGGTTTGCCATAAGTCAGAGTCAGTTTGAAGGCACATAATATGCATTGATATAGCAATTAGCATGTGAAATTTTATGTATATCAATTCTCTCTCTCTCTTTGTGATGAATAATTGAACAGCCTTATTTATGGAAGACTGTTTTGTGTGGCAAAATAGATCAAATCCACAACCTGCATCACTTCTATTGCTTCCAGCTCCTAGGACTAACTGAGGAATAAGGATAGATATTGCCTCCTAAGAAGATCAATTTTGGCTAGGAATCTCTAGATGCTTTGTTGATCTAAAGTAGAGGACTGTAATAGTTCTTGTAAAGTATGGGGAGGGCACTCTCTTCATACTTAGTGGTCTCTTGACTTGCTAACCACTAGGACCTTTTTAATGCTGAGAGTGTGTCTATACTGGATAGCTTGGAATGTTAGATTCAAGAACTGATTCGTTAATATTGATAGTTAAAATTTTTATTATGCTGAATATTGCAAGGGATAGGATTTAATTTCTTTGTGTCATTATTAATTAATGTGTTAATTACATAGTTCAATTTTAAAAATGATCCATGCAATTTTCAGACAGTGTCATGTTTGACTGTCACTGTTGCCCCCTAGTGGCACATTTTATTTTTGGATATTTCACAAGCACCGTTTTTTGTGGTTTTAGTTGCCTTCCCACTTTTCAGATATGTTGGGAAACAAATCCTATAACCTGAAGTCTGAAGATTATAAGAATTTGTAATACAATGTATCTATGAACTGCTCAGTTAGTGAAGGCATGGTATCTAGTAACTGTTCAATTACATTTTTGCAGTATATCTGCAGCTTTCTTCTTTTCATTCTACCCATCCATACTGATACACATGCTGTGCATTCAGTCTTCAAAAGTTTGGATTGTTAGTCTAGAATGGAAAGGATGAAGAAGAAATTATGCATCATTCCAGTTAGAGGACATTGTTTCAGTGCAATATTGAACAGCAGCAGAATGTTCCTACAAAGTTTATTTGGTGAGTCAAAACAAAAGAAGGGTTTTTTTACATTATAATTTTTATTAGATATTAAACACACTAAAGTTATGTTACAAATAATATACTTGATATCATTACAGAGAGGGATAAAGAGAAAAACAATGTAACTAATTTTTTTTGCATCCAAACCTTTACATTCAAATTGTTTCCTTTGTATCTCATGTTTCTATTATACTAATTTGTCATGATTTCTTAATTTTCCCTTATTTCAAATTCTTCAATTTGTCACTTTAACAAACAAAGATAAAAAACAAAACCTAAATTAATCGTGTTAACTTCCTTCCCACCCTTCATTGAAAGAGCACTTAACAAATATTTTCTGTCAACTTTCTTTTCTTGGACAACTGACTTGTGATCTCTCTGCCAGTTCTCCCCTATTCCTCATTTGTTCTGTTTTAGAGATCTTAATATTGTATCATTTCTGATATTATTCAGATATTCCAATAATACTGCCTTTCAAAAATAAAATAAAGAAAAAACAATTAGTAAAACCCAAGTAGATCTCTAATCGATAACTGAGTTTCCCCATATTTGTTTAAGGAACTCTGTAACCAGTAGCTGTTCCTTCATTACCTGAGAGAGAAGATGTTTTAACCAGTAATATTTCCTCTGAGGAGATATGGAGCAATTTTTTTCATAGTAGTGAACAACTGAATACTCTATCACTCACTCACTTAGAATGAAGAAACATGGTCTTCAAGGGTCAATAGTAGAGCAAATGTTTTGCATGCAGAGCCCAGGGATCTCAAGATCAAACCTTGCCATCTCCAGTTTCTAACAATTCCACTTTAGTCCAACCAGATTCTTCATGAAAGGCAAAAATAATGACACAAAATGTCTTATTCCTTGCACCAGAGGAAGAATAGGCATTGTTAATGAGCAAATTTGCTTCTTAAATCTGAATGGGAAAAGGGGAAAACAAATTAGCACATGACTAGATAAGTTTAACCAATAATCAAGTCTGTGTGGGAGATGAACAGAAGGAAGAAAGGTGAAGGTCTTACCTTTAGCTATCTCGCACTGAGCAGGGGTTAAACCGGATTGCCTAAATGTGCTATTTACCACTGAATATCTGAAACTGAGGGGGCTGGGAAAGAAAAGAGGAGAGATTGTTCTCCTGCCTTACTTCTTGAAGACATATGGTTAGCAAGTGACAGGTTAGGGGAACCCTTGGTATTCTTCCAGATGAGAGTCTTATTTTTCTTATATGTTTGGAAAAATTATATTCACAACATGTTTTGGCCATAAGGAATTAGTTGCACCCTATGGTTCTTTGGATCCTGGCCACTATGTATTATAAAAGTGTATCTATTTCATTGGGATTAGAGACTCTTGTCCTCGGTGAGCTGCACCATCCCCCTTACCACATTCCTGCTGGACTGATTCTTTTTAGTGATCCAATTCATACAGTAGCTCATTCAGGCTAAAACACCACCTTAATCCTCCTATCGTGGTAGATTAACAATGGATGAATGCTTGCTGTCTACCTGCCAAAATTGGCCTGTGGTGCAGTGAGAAAAGGAGAGCAACAGCTGTATGAGCCACTTAAAATGCTAGTAAAGGCTGCTGCCCAGCTTCTGAAACAAGGAAAGTTATTATGGCCTTGCCACAGGTAGCCTTAAAGGAAAGAGGCAGTGGCTGTAGATGTTAGTGTTCAATTTGTCAAAGAATACATGATAAACACATTTAGGAAGGGTGAGAGCGGCAGCTGGTCATGACTTACTGATCTCCTTAGCAGCATATGTGCTGCTAGACAATAGACTTCCTTTTCATGTGAGAACAAAAAAGAAAAGAAAAAATGAGGCAAAATATACATGCATAAAAATGCAGCCAAATGCCAGTCATTGGGCTTAGGCAGCCAAGCATACAGGGAGCTTGCCTGACAGTAATGTAATGGTAGGATTTGAACCAGAATGGGATGCAACATTGAAAAAAGATGTATAAGTGGACTGATTCAGAATTAGTTTTAAGTCCTGTTCAGGCATGCAGTAAGCTTGTTGTTTACATGCTCAAGGAGGGAAGCACCCATCCCTTATTTTACATATAGAAGATTTCTGTGCAACCAAGAATTAAGCGGGGGGGGGAATAAGGCTTCCTTGGATACTTGGAGACCCTTCAGGCACAGAACTGGCATTCCTCTTCAGACACTGTGCTTTGGCATGAACAGTTTCATTTGGGGAACAGTGCACCCCTCTCTTCACATGTCTAAACAAAATACTACTGACCAACCATTTCAGTAGGACTTTAGTTACAGGCCACAGTTTCAACTGAGAAGCTCACATAAAGGAGGAAGAGATGAAATAAAGATACGAGAAGGAAGTAAGAAGGCAAGAAAGTAGGCAGGCAAGCTGTCAGATCATTGGCTGTTCAAAAGAAAGAATGTAGGCAGGACGCTCTAGGGAAAAGTAACCTGATTACATAAATTCTGGATCAAGTCAAGTGATTCTTCCAGAAATTGAATCTGGAAGGAGAGATAAGGGTTGAGGGCTTTAGATTCCTATTCAGTGTTTTGCTCAGCACTGACAAAATTACACGTAGTTGAAATATATGTTACTATTTAAACTTCAGTTCAAAATTTCCAACCAATAGATTTTTCCCGATTAGACTAATTGATTTGTGCAAGAGAGAATGTGCATGTGTTGTGCATGTATGGTAGAGGTCCTCAGAAAATTCTGAGTGAGGGAGAATTCCATGACAATACTTATAGAGTCAAATAAGCAAGGTGTGATCACAGCTGGATGTTGACAACCTTGACCCAGAAGAACTGACAGGATGTGATGTCAGGGAGAAAATGGCATGCTAGAACTGAGGAAAATAGTAGTGTCCTTCCTGTCCTAATAACTCAATAGGTGGGAAAACAGATCCTCACTTATACCCCAGTCCTATATTCATTAGGACATTTGTATAGAAGAATGGGGCCATTTCCGCACTGGACTGTTACAGCGCTATTATTCAATTTTCAACATCCTGTGGAATCCTGGGGTTTGCAGTTTAGGGAGGGGCCTTTGAGGATGTTGACAGGATATTGAAAGTGGAATAATATCACTATTAACAGTCTACTGCAGAAATAGCTTGGGTGAATCTATCAGGTTTGCTTTCTTCTACATGAGGTATAATTTTATCCTAAAAAGAACTGAAATGATTTTTTTCCCTCATCAGCTGTAGCTTTGCATTAGTACTCAGTGCAGCTTAAACAGAGTTCCACATTTTGTTTTTTCCACAATCCTGGAAAATAGATCAGGTTGACAGCTATTTATTTAGATATCTATTTAAAAATACAGTCCCTTTTCCATTCTATACACAATGCCCACATTAACTTAAAAATCATGATATAATAAAATATAGCCTAAAATAAGCAGCATAACAAACCTTTTTGAGAAACCACAGACCAGAAATGAGCTAATCCTCTGTGCTGATTGATTTTTTTTATTTCCTTACATCACATAAACATCTACCAAAAATATAAGTGCCAAAATTGAAATCGTCAAACACTACCTTCATCATTCATTGCTGCACTCTTAGTGAACTTGTTCACCAAAAGGCTAAAATGGTACTTCATGTGAACAATGGAAATGTTATCATTAAACTAGGAAAAGCCCAAATCTCGTAGAAGTATGGAGTCTTTCACTGAGAGGAGAACGAAGAACTAAGTAGTTGGCTAGCTGCAGTCCTATTCATGTCTACGTTTTCTTGTATATATACAATTACAAATACTCAAATATATTTCAAATACATTATCTCGGTGATACATATAAACCCTCTGTGAAGCATACTTGCATCATTATCTCCACAATGCAGATAAATGAACAGAGGCTAAGAGTCTGGTATGTTGGATTCCCACAGGGCTTTCCCACTAGAGAGTGAGGAGGGGAAAACATTTCTAATTTGGTTCTCAGTCACAGCGGAGGTTGCTTGCATTCTAACTCCTGAGGTATCTGATCCCAGTAGGATGTCTTTGGTGATATTCTACAGGGACAGCCAGCCTTGATGTGAAACTCCTAACCTCTTAAGTTGGTATGCACTGCATGTGTCCTATATTCTGTAGGAGAGAGAAGTGTAATTATGTTTGAGTCAAACTGCAAATTTGCTAACATCCTACATGTTGCTTACAAACATACAACAGTAGAAGTGATTTCCACTTATTTTGTTCCCATAAAAATGCAAATGAATAGATAATGCATAAATGTCTTGGGCTTTGATGGTAATGGGATGATTGCCACTGACATGTCAAGCCACACATAGTTGGCTTTTTTTTATGTTTTCTAATTTTCTGTTGGAACAGAGAAGCATCAAATAAGAGAAGATAACAGAACATAAAACTTTGGTTTTATTATTTGGTGGATTTTTAAAAATTTTTCCAGTTAGCTACATTAGTCTTATTAATCCCATACCTGTTATGTTTAAAAAAAAAAAAACTTGAGTATGCTTTAGCCAGCTTTTTCTGCCAGTCGGTCTTTTGCTTTTGTTTTGCTTTTACATTAATCCTAATGAGGATTTACTGAAATTAGACTTCCATTGTGAAGTGCCAACTAAAAATGTTTAAAAAAAAAATCTGGTTCATAATCTATCCCATTCCTACAACAAGTTTTTGGAAATATAAGAATGAATACAGGATGATTTGAAGATGAGATAGAAGGTGCCTACCTGGCTGGCCCACCATGGACAATGGTGACTGTCAGTGAAGCAGCACTTAAGTGTACAAAGCCAAGAGGGGGTTGACACTTTGGGGAACTAATCTGAAGATGGAATGATGGTAAAAGTCATCCCAACTGACAGACAGAGGGAGACAGAGTATAGGTTCAGGTCACTTTGGTTGCTAATCAGTGTTCTCAGTGAGCATCTGGTGAAGAAATGAGGGTTTTGTATATGTCCAGCCCAGTGTTGTATACTTTGAAAACATTGAATTAGTTGTCCCTTTGCCAACAAGAAAAGTGATGTTTGGGCTAGAATATTTATTGAAATAACTAAACCCCACATTTTGTTGTCATTTGAAGTTATATGCTTGGAGAATGTGGCACGTGAAAAACTGAGGAGAACAAGAGGACAGCTGTGGACATAGAGAAGTATACTGTTGGAGGACCAATATACCTGGTAGGGACAGGACAGAGTAGATGTCTGATTTCTGTTCTTAGTTCTGTTCGCTCTCCAGCCAAAGACTCTGTTGTTGCCTTGACAGTTTGCTTGTTGCCTATTGGTACTGCTTTTGAATGCCAGCTTGATTTAAAGCAAAATCTTCTTCATTCATAATTTGTAGTGGATGAGAAGGCTGATCTGCTAAGAAGTAACCCTTTCCCAGTTCTCCACTCCATATTATTAATTAATTAATTAATTTTATTTATATCCCATCTCTCTCCCAAATGGAACTCAAAGTAGCTTACAATATAAAAAGAACAGCTGAAACAATGTGACATACATTAAGCATTAAACCATCCATCCAATTAAAACATTACTTTTAAAACATTAACTGAACAACAGTTAAATCACCTGAAATACATGAGATACATACAAAACAGCACACTGAATTGCATATCCCACTACCCTGTTCAGTTAAGGCTGAAGGACTGTTTAAACAGAAAGGTTGCTACCTGTTGGCAAAAAGACAGCAGCAAAGGAGCAAACCAAGCCTCCTTTGGGAGAGAATAACAAAACCCAGGCGCAGCCACCAAGAAGGCTTTCTCCCATGTGGTGGGATGGAAAGAAAGCCCTCCTCCAAAGATTTTATAAGACTTGAGCTGGTTCCAGCAGGTACTTAAGTTAGCCCCTGAATAGCCAGCCTTGTGGAGAAGGGGCCACAGTGGTCCCTAGGAATCATAGCTTTCTTTCTAGGCTTCTTATCCATCTGAGAAACAATTTAAAAATTTTATATGTTTCCGGGGTGTGTTGGATCAGCTTAGGAGTTTTACTGGTTTCCCATTCACTACATTGTTGGTAATGGCCCAACCCTGAGCTATCAGAGCTCACAGGTGATTGTTTCAGGGGGATTTCTGCATTCATTTTGAGGTCATTAGGTATAGGGAAACTCAAGACTTTATGACCAGTCAACACAACCATGTGGCTGTCCCCACACACCATGGGCCCAATATATGTAACAGAACTCATGCTAGATTTGGTTTTATCCAATGGACAGGGGGATTGTGCTCTGAAAGCAGAGGATTTTGTCATCTTTTCTTTACCATAATAAATCACTTCTCTGTTCCCATTTAGACATGATGGCGTTTTCCGGCTGTAAGTGTGAGGAAACCATTATGATTGTCTGTCCCTCAAGAGTGATGGATGCCATGGATTCCAGAGGACTTACGGAGATTTTTTTTTTTTTTTTTTTTGGTGTTATGGCTGTCACCCCTCTGACTGATATGTAGAATGCAAAAATTACTTGGGTAGTCAACACAATCACTCCCAGATGTGCTGTCTACTTTGCAGAACCCATCTAATATATCAGTGAGCTGCGATTGATAAAGCAAATTGATAGATATTTAGAAAGCAATTGATGAATACATGTGACACAGCTGATCAAACATGGATGTAGTGGAACACTCAGTGGCATTTTATAACATGTTTGTGAGACATTTTTTGTGTAAATTTCTCAAATTGGTCATAATTTAGATTCTGTAGTCATTGCAAGTCAGTTCATTGAGTTATCCTTAGTAATAAATAGTCTTATTTTATTCAAATTTTCTATTCACTGAAGATGTAGTTAGGATACTTGGTTGGACTGAGGGGTGACTATGTATTTGTTTGACACACACCCTCAGTTTTGGTGGCGTCTGATTCATTTCCAGAGTCTGATCTAGACCTAATTCAAAGTTTTAGTTTTGATCTATAAAAATCTGAATGGTCTCTTCCTATATCCCACATCCCAAAATCACCAATAAATATCCTTCTTCAAATGTCCCTCAAAGTAGCTACAAAGGATAGGACATTTTGTGCAGGTGGAAGTCCCTACAGAGATGCACGCATAATCTGTATGTCAATGTCCTTTTGTCATCAGGCAAAGACTGCTTTTTAATTCTTCCACACTCTTCAGACATATTTTTTTTTAACATTAATGGGATGTTTTAAGATCTTTCATGACTATTTAAACATTTGTAAAAATCTGTGCAAATACTATGAATCTCTCTTGTTTAATGAGGATAGATTTATTATTATTATATTCCATTGAAGTGGCTTTAACTCCTTTTTGAAAGAGAACTTGTGAACACTTGTTTACTTCTTAGGCTGGTCTTAGTAGTTTTAGAGCAGAACCCAGATTTTATTGTTGCTATTGTTTAATTTCCTTGTACATTTAATTGAGCATCAGCTAGAGAATTTATTTAATAGGGGTAACTAAGAAAACAAATAGTAAATACAGTATAGCTAAACCAAAAGCCCTTTTCAGAACTTTTTAAAAATCAATACAGATGAGTGAAAGGATGTTTTGAAATACATTCATAAGAGATAAAGAAAGAGCAAGACTGAAAAAGAGAGTCCACCTTCAATTTTCTTGTCTGGGTGGTAAAACAAACAGTACTATTATCTGACTCTTCCTCATCTGTCCTGCATTGCTGCCATAGTGCTCTGAAGTGAAGACAGCAAGCATTGCCCTGATTCTAGAAAGAGTAACTGATAAGCAGTGTTTCCCCAAGAACAATGATTTTCCAGTTTGCTTGAGTAAATAAACAATATGGCTCTGAAAGATCAACAGATTACGAAACAATAACTGTGAGCGAGCTTTAAAAAATTAATAGAAGAGTAGAAGTCTGGGTCCTTTGGTTTTATTTAATTTATTTTAATGAAGAGTTCTCTTCCAGAAACATCAGATGTTTTAGTAAAATCAAATGTCATGCAATTTGGACACAACACGGGACAGTTTTGGACTGGATGGACTCATGTTCCATTGAAATAGGGACTGCCCTTCTCACAAGATGAAAACAAACTGAAATTTAACTTCTGTTAGTATCCAGCATAAGTGAAGTTACCTTGGGCCTTCACTGTACCACCCAAAGGTGTGTGTGTGTGTGTGTGTAAACTGTAGGTGCATGGTAGGGGAAAGCCCATCTTCAGTTTCCTGTTCATTTCTTTTGCATTACTCTTCTTAAATAAGAACGCTGCCTTAAAAGCAATCTGTAGCACAAATGTCTTCTATAGAGTAGTGAAGAAAGACATGTTGGCTGTTGCATTTCTAACTCTCATTAGTAGGGATGGGATGAATCCAGAATTATCTGAATCCAAATCCTTGGAAGGTTCTGGGAACCCACGAATCTCATGAAGTTTGAATCTTTTGAATCCTTTATTTAAAAAGGGTTTAAAAAGCAAGGGAAAGAAGGATAATCTTGGGCAAGACAAAGGCAAACCTCCCTCTGAAGAAATCTGGCCAGGACAATTGTTCTAGTTTTGCTTCAGGATCTCCCCAGATTGAAAATGACATGAAGGCCTTTTCTATACATGCTTGAAAATGTGGATTAATTCCACATTTTCCTGCCTGTGGAAACAGGGCCACATATTACAGTACAAAGATAATTCAGGTCAAAACTGGATTTTCTTTGCATAGCTTCTTATGACATCCTGGGGTTTGATGATACACCAGCAGACTTTGGCAGAGAAGGCTGTGACACCTTGTAAAACTAGAAACCCCAAAATTGTGTATGAAAGAGGTTCGCAAGGGAGCTATGCAAAGGAATCTTTCAGCTGTCCTTGAAATCTCAAGAAGACTGTACCTTCCAGCCAATCAGGCCTTTGACAGGCCCCAGAGGCACCAATTTTAAAAAACAATTTTTCCTTTCTGTTACATGTGGTTTAGCATGTGGCTCCTGAGAAACCATGACAGACCTTTCTCTTCTCATCCTATTCTAGCTATAGGTTGACAACCAGGCACTGTCTTGTGGAAGGAGGTACATTGGCCTACCTGTGGCAATCACTGGATGAGATTGTATGACCTTGCCCTCTGCCCCACTATTTCTGATACACATCAGACCCACTGACCCCAGCATTTCTACATGCCATTGATTTTCAGCACAGAAAATAGAGCTGAGCTTAAATATTAAATGTTTAGTTTAAATATATTAGAATACAACCGCAGATATAATTTCTGAAATTGTTAGCAAAGGCCATTATTAATACAAGGGAAAAACTTACCCAATTGCCATCTCCCCCTGTGTGTCTGGTCTCCCAGGTTTTTGGGCGTCACAATCTCCCACAAATTATTTGGTTGGTGGATTCAAAAGATTTGGTTTGCCTATTTTGGTGCAGGGATTCAGATTCGCATCCTTGCTGAGGATTCGGTTGGCCCATCCATACTTAGTAGGTATTAGCGAATATCAAGAATGTTGAGCCCAATCTGAATATAGACTTTTAGACTGTGAGCAAGACCATCTCATTTTGAATGTGGCAAAGCTTTCCAAGCAAGGCATTCAGAAATCCATCTTATGGTGATCCTAAGGTGAATCTAGCACAGGGCTTTCTAGGGCTAAGGGTGTGTGACTCACCCGAGGTCAACCAGTATGTTTCCATGATTGAGTATAGAATCAAACCCTGGTCTCCAAGGTTGTAGTCCAATGTTCAAAACACCACACTTACTAGAAGATAATCTTATTAAGCACAGTGAAGCTTACTTCTGAGTAGCAATGTAACAATTTTAAGAGGTGTACAACACAATAGGCAGAAAATGAATTCCAAACATAGCTAATCTATTATGACATTTGTACTTTGGATACCTTCATTTTTGTGAAAATTAACTGTAATCTTTTATTCCTGTAAGTCTCCTGTATTTTGCAAGGTATTGTCATAATAAATACAGGCATAACAAAAATATAGAAAAGATGTCCTCCTTTACACTCTGTTTCAGAGAGTTCCATTTGAGCTATTGTAAGTTGGTAGCTTGTATTGCATCCAGTAGCCTTGATCTACTACTTGAAAACAGCTCCTTTCAAATTTATACGTAATGTTTTGAGACAATTTTCATATTCATTAACAGTTCTAATACCCGGTACATTGATTTCCAAAGAAATTACCACTGCCTTTGTATCTTCACCCAAATGGGATCAAAAACAAGTCCTTCAAGGTACCTAGTTCTTTCTTTCACTCTGCAGAACCATCACTGATGGACAGTGTGTCCCAATGAGCAATGGTAACATTGACTAGGTTTGCTTTGATGTAGTTAACTGATAGTGCTAAAATCAACAAGACCACAAATTTAATTTGTATTTGTGCCTGTTTCTTTTAATCTCACAGTCTGTTTGCTGTTTCTTAGTGGTACAGAATCAGATCATATTGAATTTAAGCTCTCATCATTATTTGCAAAGGGTCCAAATAGTGAGGAGTGATGGGAACTGGAGTTAGGCAACATCTGAAGGGCCATGGATTCCCTCACTTGGGTTTTAATTTATGATGCAGAATTTGAAACTTTGATTGTATTGCATCAGTTCTTTTCTTTGTATGTTAATCATCTGTTTTTGTTTGAACAACAAAATTATCTAAAGGAATGCTTTAACATGTGTTTAGCGGAAATGAATTTCTTCATAAAAACTAGTGCCAAATATCCCCTAACCTTTTTTTACATGTGTGTGAATACTTGGCAAATACTGAATATATAATACCAACACTGGACAGTGTTTTTTAAAATGTTCTTTTAAAAGTATCTTTTTAAAAAAGCAGATGTTAATAGGGAAGGATAAATTGGTCAGATCTGCTTTCTTCCATATTCAAATTTTGCAAATTTTGGATTGGTCAAAAATGAACTGAAACAAAATTTTCACTCATCCCATAGGGCATGAACAAATCTGCAAATTCTGCTGAATTTTCAGATGAGAAACCAAGTGGCCTGAGGCTGTACTGGGGCCATTTGCCAGCCTGGGGCAAAAGCAATTTTCGAATGGCCATGGGTGATATTATTATTATTATTATTATTATTATTATTATTATTATCATCATCATCATCATCATCATCATCATCATCATCATCATCCCGCCTCTCCCAGTGGATCGAGGCGGCATTACAAAAATATATAAATACATTAAAACATTAAAATGTACCCCATCCTCCCCATCCACCAACCCTTCTATCCCCCTAAAACACATTAATTATTAAAAACAAATTAAAAACCAAATTGGAACAAAGAGACAAATGATGAGAGGCGGTGGAACACTAGTCTGGGAAGGCCTGTCGGAAGAGACAGTCTTGACTGCTTTTTTAAAGCAGTCAAGACTGGTAATGTGCCGGGTCTCCTCCGGCAGGCCATTCCATAACTTGGGAGCGACAGAAGAAAAGGTCCTCTGGGTAACTGCAACCAACCTAGTTCTGATTGGCTGCAGTAAATTCCTCCCAGAGGACCTTAGTGTGCGGGGCGGATTATATGGGAGAAGGCGATCCTGCAGGTAGGCTGGCCCCAAGCCATGAAGGGCTTTAAAGGTAAAAACCAACACCTTGTACTGTGCCCGGAAACTAATAGGCAGCCAGTGTAAAGACTTCAGAATAGGTGTTATGTAGTCAGTTTTAGATCTTCCGGTGACCAACCTGGCTGCCATATTCTGAATTAATTGAAGTTTCCGGACTATATATATCATTATCATCATCTTCCATTGACTTTTGAAACAGCAAAGTTAATAGGTAATCAGATCCATAGATTATGAAACAGTGACATTGAGTTCAAAATGGTTGCCATGATGCCAATGTTGTTGTTGTTGTTGTTGTTGTTGTTTAAAAACAAAATAAAACAAGGTAGCTTGTGAAGTGTGATGTAGCGGTTTGAGCACTGGACTACAACAGGAGTTGTAGAGACCAGAGTTCAATTTCCTCCTCAGTCATGGAAACCCACTGGGTAACTTTGGGTGTGTCACACACTCTCAGCCCCAGAAAAACTTGTGTTAGGTTTGACTTAAGGTTACTGTAAGTCAGAAATGAATTAAAGGCACATAACAAGAAAAACAATACTTCAAGTTTCCATCTTTAATCACTTCTGCAAATGTCCATTTTAAACCTCTTAAAACCAATCTTGACAGAGTTTTACAAAAGCACACGTTTGTAATATATACTAATTCCAAGCCAATTATATTACCTTTTTATAATGTAGTGATGAGAAATTGTTGGATCCCTCCCCCAATACACATACATTGAAATTAATAGAAGTGTCATGCCATTTATTGTCCAAAGCTTTAGGCACAAAATGAAAATCTGGAAATCTTTTTAGGATAATTTTAGTTCCATCAGTAATAAAATTCATACTTCTCTAATATGTAGATATTAATTAGGAAATGGTAAGTGCCTGCTGCCTCGTTGTCCACCAGACATCTAATTAAGGTAAAAATCACTGCACAAGGAAGAAATCTAAGAAATCTTGCATTTTTCCTTCTTAAAGAAAGTAGGGTGACAAGAAAGTGAAA